>JAVJIF010012368.1:0-144093 GCA_038442645.1 Agave tequilana
TCCAACAGTTTTGACATGAAGGATCTGGGGGTTGCTGATGTAATTTTAGGAATTAAAATCACCAGAACACCAGATGGAATCAGCCTATCTCAGTCTCACTATGTGGATAAGATGATAGAAAGATTCAAGGATCATGGGATAAAGGAAAATACAAATCCTTTTCTCCCACACGTCCACCTTCATAAGAATACGGAACTGGAATACGCCAGTTGGAGTATTCGCAGATTATCGGAAGTCTAATGTATTTGATGAATTGCACTAGACCCGATATTGCTTACGCTGTAAGCAAGTTAAGTGGATACACTAGCAATCCTAGTGATCTACATTGGATCGCTCTACTACGAGTATTGGGTTACGTATCACATACCAAGGAATATGCCTTGAGATATGGACAGTATCCACCTGTTTCTGGAAGGATACAGTGATGCTAATTGGATTACAGATTCTGAGGAATCAAAATCAACTAGCGATACGTATTTACTCTAGCAGGAGCAGCGGTATCATGGAAGTCTTCTAAGCAAACATGTATTGCCCGTTCCACTATGGAATCGGAATTCATAGCCTTAGATAAGGCTGGAGAAGAAGCAGAATGGCTTCGACAATTCTTAGAAGATATACCATTATGGCAAAAGCCAGTGCCCGCTATAGTATACACTGCGATAATCAACAGCTATATTTAGGGCATAAAATGTTATATACAATGGTAAGTCTAGACATATTCGTCGCAGACATAATACCGTGAAGCAGTTGCTCTCAAATGGAATTATCTCTATTGACTTTGTATCGTCAAAGGATAATTTAGCGGATCCGCTTACTAAAGGTTTAAGTGGAGAGCGTATAAACTGCGCATCGAGGGGAATGGGTCTAAAAGCCTAATCTTACCGAGTCAGCTTAATGGAAACCTCACTTAGCGACTGGAGATCCCACGGACTAAGTTCAAGAGGAAAAACTAGTTATGATTGACTCAGCAAGTAAGCACTTGGGAGCTTGACTCCAATCCATTCCTAAGGTGCACATAAGTGCTTTTCTACAAGTGCATAAAGGATAAGCTTAACGCTTTTAATGATGCCTATATCTTGTTACTATACAAGTGGAGTAGAGTAGACTACTCTTAATAGGACGATCACCTATGTGAGTACAGAGTTGGGTCGGCTCTTTGGAATTTCTATGGAGGCTGTTATTCCCTAAAGATACTCTCTGAAACCAAGAATGTCCAGGGCCAAAACGGACACAACCGAGAACCAAAGTTGATTTGGAAAGTTACTGTGTGAAGCTTGTTGACTTGGCTTACATTAACGGCTAACAGTTCAAGACCTAGTTCACTAATTAGCCAGTAAGTCCGATAAACCTTTCGCTATGAAAGGTTCAAGACCTAGTTCACCTATCCTGATGCAGTTTCTTTTCTAATGTACCTTTTACAATAGAGTCAGTCTCTTTGTGTGTCATTTCCTTGAATCTCCATTCATTGTGGGGGATTGTTGGAATTGAAGAATATAAATGCGAATCTTTGAGTTGAATTATGGCGAGATCCGTTGATCGAATCAATTGGATGATGGTTGGAGTGTGTTCTCCTTCCATTGGGGATGAACGTGGTATATTCACATGTTCAATTCCGACTTCGAATGAATGAGATATTCAAGTCTAAAGATTGCCTAATTCAAAGCCAAAATGGGACTAAAGGTAGCTAAAAGCATTTAGTCCCACATTGGCTATGGGATGGAAGTTCGTGGTGTATAAATAGAGAAAATTGAGAACAAAGGGCATGCCCTTTGGGTACTTGGAGTTTTCGCGCGCGATTGGGAGGGATCTATGCCCGCCCGCACGTGCGTGCGTGCGCACACGCGCGCCGCCGCTGGCGGCGGCGGCGGCGGCCGGCCGGCCGGTGCCGGTGCCGGGCTCAGGCTCGGGCTCGAGTTAGGGTCCGGGTCCGGGCCTGGGCCTGGGTCTGGGTCTGGGCCCGAACCGGAACCAATCCGCGTCAGTTGGACTGCCAACAGTTGCGACTGTTGGGCTGCCAACAGACACGACTGACTGCTGGGTCGAAAGGGTGCAACCTTTCATTGGGTTTGAACCCGTTGGCCCCTCCTGGAGCGCTATATAAAGCGCTCCGATCTCTCAATTGAAAACACACCAAGTAAACAACTCTCTCTCTTTCTATCTGAGTTCTGAAGCAGAAGCAAGCCTGCGTTCTGAACTGGGAAGTAGAGTTCCAAAGCGACTTCCAGCGAGAAGTGGAAAATCCGTAACTCGGTTTCCGAAGCGACTTCCAAAGAAGATTTTGCAAAATTCGTTCTGAAAGAGGGCTTAGAAAATTCAACAAATTCTTTTATAGAATTGTTGTCTGAATCTAAGACTTCTGAAGAAGAATATTCTTCAACCTTCCTTCGTCCTCAACAGTGGGTGCTACTCCAAAGTAGAGGCAAATATTCATCCGAAATTTGACCTTGTACCGCTGCTTCAACGATCCTGTGAAGGTACTGGTTGACTACGGTTCGAACGTACGGTGATTTGGTAGTGCTATCCAAAACCGTGAAGGAGTGTTGTATCTTGGGAGACCAGCGTCCATTATCCCGTTAGCACCGGTGCGGGGGACGTAATTGTCTTAAGGAGATTCGCTCTAAGCGTACCTCACTCCAAATACTGTATAAGTGGATTAAGTCCTTTATATAGGGGATATACTTTACAGTATATCGAGACTGATTTATATTCAGTCTAATTGGTGTTTAACAAGGAAGGAAATTGAAAGGTGGTTCTTAAATTAAGGAACGTTCTATTGAACGGAAAACCTCCCACCTGATATTTGCCGACCTGGCCAATTAGATTGTTGATATCTCAGTGATCTTGATTAGTTGTCAGATTGATTCCTATTAAGCAGAAAACCAACAATCAATTCTCTGATACTAATTGAAAAATAATACAACAACCCTAGAAGGGGTGAATAAGGTTTTTAAACTAATTCAACAAATTAATCTCAATTTGATTGGATGAAAACATTAAATCTATAATAACAAGTAAGCAATAACAATCATATAGCAATAAGCAAGTAAAAGAGAGAGGGAGAGATAGAGAGAGCAATGAGAGTCAATGCGCAATGTGTAGTAGTTCAGCCATCACCAGCCTATACCACCAAGAGGTCTTTTTTTTAGGATTTCAATCAATCTCTATTGGTAGCTTTCTTTTCGGGTAGAAACTTAGACCTTTCACCGACTTTCTTTTTGGGTAGGAATCTAGACCTTTAGAATTGCTTCCTTTACATGTAGAAGTAAAGATATTTTCTACTTTCTTTGTGGTTAGAAGCTTAAACCTTTCTTACTTTGTTTTCAAATAGAAGTCTAGACCTTACACCAACCCACTTTCCAAGTGATTGGAATTCATCATAATATGTTTTCACAAGTTGAGTTTATAAGTAACAATATCAGAACCATAAAACACAATACACAAAGAAGATTATGACTTTGAGTCTTTAATAGCAAGAATAAGATCAAGAATAACTAGATACTCTAGATCCAAATGCTTGAAAATCAAATTGAAAGTTTGGATCTAGAATCTATAAGAATATTGAAAGAGATTGAGAGTAGAGAGTTGAAAGTGTAAATCAAATCTCAGTTTCAAACTCTGAAAGTGCACTTGAATCAGCCTTTGAAAAGAATAAAGAATAATTGCTTGAGATTTCATTTAGTGAATATAAGTTTCCAAAATTTTTTCAAGAGTTGTTGAAAGAGTAATGTAAAGTAGTATTTATAGGAAAGAGAAAATAACAGTAGGTTGAAAAAAAGTTCAATCGAAAAAAATCATATTCAAATATTCTCAAAATAAAATCTATAATCGTTCTGTCAATTACTGAAGTGTGACAATTGACGGTTTAATCAAACAAAGCTAGTTCAAAACCCGGCGAATGAGTGGAGGTCGATCCATAGGTAAACAGTAAAACATAATGATCATAAGTGATTGTATTGTTGCTGACTTGTACTCAAATAAAAATTCAAAGGTTTTTCAAAAAGTTCTAACTCAAATTCAAAATATGCAGAAAACAAATCAAACCTGACGGCCGATCAAGAATAATAGAAAAATTAGAATTTGCAGTGGTCGATTGACCTTGATGGTCGATCCGTGACCCAACGAAAGTTGTAGGTAAAGACTGGCATCAACGGACAATTCGACATCGTCTCTGTTAGTCGATCCAGCTGGTGGCTGTGAACATTAAGCTCAAGTGGATAATCCAGAATGTAGACCAGACAATGATTCAAGTTCGAACCGAAAAACCGTGCCAGAACTGTGGAACAAAATTATTAAATCAGATCGGACGAATGGTTCCAAAATTGAACTGAAACTGGGCCATAGCCAATCCGTTTCATATTTTGAGAACTGGAGCCGCTGGTTCCAATTCAGGAACCGATGATCCCGGTTCCTTAACTGGGTTTTTATTTATTATTTTCTAGCCCTTAGGGCTAGCCTGTTGCTGCTTAGCAGCAAGGGGCCTAGGTCTGGGCTCGGGGCAAGGCCCCCCAGCGGGCTGCTTATGCAGCCTGACCTCCAAAGGTTCAAGAATTGAACCGAAAAAAGAAACTAGAATCAGAACTGAAATTGGTCTACCCCGATCCAGTTCTGGTTCCTCCAGGAGGAACCGAGAACCGCTGATTTTGGAACCGAGAACCCCCGATTCCGGAATGGAGGTCAGGTCTACCAGATTCCTCAACGGTCGATCTGGGTCAGGGCCGAGGGCACTGAGCCCTGACGAACAGTCTGGGTTGACCCTGTTGGTCGATCACTTTGCGCGCTGCTCAGTTTCACAATTTGCATTGTCAATCCAATTTACATTTGAGCTCTAGCGGTTGATCCAAAAACCCTAATATTTTAAAAAATTGATTTAGATGCCTTTGAAAAAAAATATAAGAAAATTTGTATGAATTTCAATAGACATAAAATCAAAATATATAGGCACATAATGATATTTTAAATTCAATTTAAGAGCTTTTTGGCAATTTAACACACTTGAGAGAAATCACACTTGTTTTTAAGCCGAAACACATATACACAAGTATGAAAATGCAATCTGGTGTCAAATTAACTTCTTGTGTTAGTTCTTACCTTACATAGTCATTTTAAGTAGATTTAACAATCCTCAGCTTAAATCACTAGGTCCAATAGATTTTGCAATTTTTGACTCTTCACTCTAACTTCCATTTGAATAAAATGAGTTAGTTGAGCTAAAAATACGTCACCACCTCCTTAATTGACATTACAATTTGAGCTCTGATCCATCTGACCTCTGTTCAAGTAGTTTAATGAGTGATCATTGTCAAATTAAAACACAATAGGGCTAACATTAACTGGGTTAACTTGGTTATCTTAACACATACGAGCCTAATTTGCTTTTTTATTTAGATTTTGTGTTCTTGAATTAGGCACAGGTTGGCTAGGACAAGTCCCTTCTCTCTCTCTCTCTCTCTCTCTCTCTCTCTCTCTCTCTCTCTCACACACACCGCAAAATGAGTTGACTTTTTTATAGTTTTAGACGAGCAAGGACTTGATTATAAGCATTCAACATTTGATTATTATTTTCCATGAATGTAGTTGATGTTTTAGTCATGGTCTCTAGACTTTTCACAAAAGAAGAGAGCTTCTTTTCACTTTCAAATCTTGGGGTAGTACTGCTTAGTTGGAATAGGGCTGGTATGACTGGTAAGACTAAGAATATTGTAGTCCCATACTAGTATTAGCACATGATCCTCTGGATTGCTTTTGAAAATTTTGATTTTTGCGGATGAGATGAATTCACAATGGGATCTCCTTGGTGAAATCCTTAATTCCAAGAGAAGTTAGGATGATTTCTCCAATCCGGGTATACAGGTCATTTCTTGTTTCTGAAATGCGGCATTCACTTGCCCAAGTCTTGCTTTTCTAATAAAGAACACTCCTCAATGATGTGAGTTGGGGCTTGACAATTGGTATATATAGAAGACGACACTTGGTTCACTTGAGCCTTGTCCTTCAACTCTAAGAAATCTGAGCCTTATCCTTCAACTTTAAGGAATCTAGCCTACGTAAGTGGCAGCCAATTTGGCTTCGACAGCTATAAAGGTATCTATGACATGGATTCCACTCCTAGAGGTTATGGCTTTTGTTAAGTTAGATGTCGAACAAATAGTCCCATATCGGCTAGACTTGGGGTGGTTTTGGGTATATAAGGATTTGACAACTCCACCTAGAAGGCTAGTCTTTTGGGATGATGCCCCAAGTCCTTACAATTTGTATCAGAACCGTGCCCCGAACTTAGTCATGTGTGTAAGTGATGTTCGATCTCCTAATAGGCGCAAAAGGCACAATGGGCTTTTGATCACCCCAATTGCGCAAAAAGACGCAATGGTGGGCCTCCTGTGTGAAACTAGTTGGGCTCTCGAGAATTTGACAGTAGTGCTTTTGCTCCACGTAAGTGTGTCGTTGCCCATGCAGTGAAGAGGAGTAGCAGGTTGTAATTTCTACTTCACGTAAGTTGTGGCTCCATCCATGTGGTAAAGAAGTGGATAGAGCATTTGATCTTCCGTGAAGATAGTTGAGCTTGCATAGAGAAGACCCAGACTCTTTATTCGAGGGGGTTGTTGAGTTAATGTAGAACAAATAGTCCCACCTCAGCTAGACTAGACATGGGATGGTCTTGTGTATAGAAAGATTTGGCCAACGCCACCTAAAAGGCTAGGCTAGTCTTGGAGATGGTGTCCGAAGTCCTTACAAGTTTCTTATTGTTATTCTCCCACTGTATTGTCTTTTCTGTCATATCTTGTAGGAATGTCATACTTCTTCTTTGGTCTTTCACATAAAACAATGTTGACAAACTGATTCAAGCATGGTCACAGAGAATTTGACATAACATTCATTTTTCTATTTCATGAAGTGGGCATTGGGTTAAAAGGTTCTTAGACCTGTCTGCAGACTTCAAAAAAGACTCTCCTGATGTGACGAAATTGATTAATTTCATTGATAGGTACTGAATGTTATCCTACAGTGTCTACACACACTCTGTCCTCAAAGCCTTCACGCCTGTTTGAATTATTTAGATCGGTGTCGCTCCAGAAAGTCATTTTCCTTTAATAATCAAGGTACGACTACAGATCATGATGGCCCAAGCTAGACTAGTTATAAATTATGCCTACATATTCAAATCAATTGAGCTACCTCCTCTCTAAAATAAACACCAACTTGTGTGGCTCGCAAGACCCGCAAATGATGTGAGAGATCAGCAAATTCCAATTAAGAATAATCAAATCTGAACCGAATGCTCTGATGATGATTATGATGCTGTAACGCGAATCAATTATTGTTTTTCTTTAATTACTTTTGATTTAACAATGCTGAGTTGTACTAGTGACCAACATATATGATAAAAATCTGAATCTCGTAACAAAGTAATTGATACGCGTGCGAGGGCTAATTATTTGTGGTTTTGTCCTTTCTGGGGAAAGAAATCCTTTCCATTTGAAACTAACACGAGGGAAGCATGTGGGTTATTGTTAGTTCTTTATAAAATTGTACTATTATGTATTGTATCGAGGTAGGCTCCAGCGCGTGAGAGATCAAGTAATAGTCCTTCTCGATGTGTGCTGTCCATCACAGTTGATGGACGGTCCTCCTGGCATGAGAGACAACCGAGGCCTTTGTTTGGAGTTCTTATACTTTAAATAAGGAACAAGAAAAAACATAATCTAATGGCCGGAGATTTTTCTAAGCAGGCCAGACCATAGTCTCCCAGTGGAACCACCCCGCAGCTGGCCATCACCTGTCAAGAATCCTCTCACCCTGCTCGGATCCCATACGCGACAAGCTGCAAAAAGTCAGCACATTAGACAACCTACAAATTGAAGTGCTTGGCTTCAGGTGAAGAATGACAGAAGTATGCATAATAGAAACTTGCTGTAAACACTACTTAAGACGAACAAAATTAAAGATAAATTAAATATTGCCATAAACACAATACGAAGGAAGCCTGTCTTGTATGGAGCAGGATACGACACAACACACTGACACGTAACAAATTCAAGAAATTATGTACAAAAATAGAAAATGGAAGTATCGTGCCTAATGCGTCGTCTGAAATGACAAAACTCTATATTTGAAGTCTTTGTGCTTCCTAGTTTCTAGCTGCTACAAATGATCCCAACTTTTCATAAATTAAAAGTTCTTTTCGCGTGCTACTCAGATAATACCCTCTGCACTTGCTTCCTCAAGCAAGAGCGGAGAAAATATACAGATAGGTTTCAGAGTTCTATGACGTGAATAAGGGATCAAAGAACTAAGAACATGGAATTAACTTGGTCAACTTTCTCGATCTGAAAGAGAGAGCTCAGCGCAGAGAGAGACAGAGCATTTGAACAAAGAGCTATTAGATGTGAGTTATATGGAAACATCTACAGAAGCAGTTTCATCAAAAGGTCGTCTTACTGTAGTCCTAATTGAATGACCATAAGACGATGTGATGAAACATTGACACATAATAGAAATCTCTATTAGAAGAGCATGAGGGCTTGTTAGTTTCAAAGCATAAAAATTCGGACATCTACAGTTGTTGTAGTTAGATTCTGACTCTCATCAAGATCGTGATACGTGTCATGCTGCGTCAGAAGCGTCCCAAGTAACCAACGAATCTGACATGCCAGGAGGCGTAATATGGGCCCAGGAGAAGGCCTCGGGACTTGCCCTGAGCTCATACACATCTCGATCTACCTATACAGATCTGCAACTATCAAGTCCATTTTCAAGACCACAACGATTCAGAACATCCACCATGGATGCTCAACTCGGACGAGGTTGTCCCGTAGGTCGGGGGGCCCAGCTTCCGAGACGAAGACCTTCCGGGAAGACTGCCGCCTCTACGCTAATTACAGCTTAGCAGCACTCTCCGGTGATTCACGGATCAGTTACCCTGCCAGATCATCCTCACGTTCTAAATGTTATAGCGCCCCTACTTCAATGCGAATTGTTATAATAGTGAGAGATATCTTTGCATAATGATCCCAACAATCAAACGGTGCGATCCAGGCGGTTATGAGGAAATCCCAACGAGCAAATCATAGAGTTGTGGAGATCCAAATATCTGCACCATCAATTACAACTCCAACATGTATATTTACACCTCGATCTCAATGGAAAAAGGAGTTAGCTTCTGATTATCACTGAAAACAATACACACAAGTACTCTTTCGCTTGCTTCTCCAAACGAGGATTCTCATTCTTACACCCGAGGGTCTTTGCCAGCACCACACTAGTGCTCCTGACCTGAAAGGTGTGTAGACTGTCTAAAAATCACTGAAGATAAATCATCAGATAACAACGTTCATACTTCAGAAATGAGGATGATCAAAATATTGATGCAGGATCAAGACGCAGAGTTCGAAGCCCGCATCTCAAACATCACTACAGTGCTAAGACGCAGGGCTCGAGACCCGCATCTCAACATCATTACAGTACAAAAATGCAGGGCTCGATGCCTGCGTTTCAACATCACAGCAACACCCAAATGCGGAGCTCGAGGCCCGCATCTAGCATCACCTCAATGGCTAAACGTAGAGTTCAAACTCACGTTTCAACTGCAAATGAGCCTTGTGTCTCAGTTATTACTACCCTCATTATTAGGTCAAATACTACCCACGTAATAAGGGGAGTTAACCCCCATTATGGAGGGTTTTTAGGGGACAGTTTCACCCCTAGAATCCATTATAAATATCTAGAGCTGTTATTGAAGAGGTTGGGTCAGATTTTTCAGCTGAGAAATTTTGACTTTACAAAAAGTTCAACTTTTCTACACAAACTTGATGAGTCCATATTTTTCTCAAATCTCTTTGAAATTTCATTTGATTGGAGATGTGCTACTCCATCAGTGATCCAAGAAGAAAAGTTCTTAAGAAGCTTGACGTTCACCCGTTAACTAAAAACAAGACTCACTTTTCACAGCTGCGCAAAGAACCCAGCATTAAATAAAGAGGAGATTTGAGATTGAATATCTCCTCTCTCTCTCTCTCTCTCTCTCTCTCTCTCTCTCTCTCTCTCTCTCTCTCTCTCTTAATTCAAATTTGATCTACTGTAATCTTTCATTGATTCAAGAAAACTTTGTGACACCTTTCAAATTTTCGCCCCGCATAAGAGATGGAACTCCGTTGGGGACTACTTTCTCCACTGACGAGCAAGTTGTGGGCACAAGGTGATGTCAACTTCATGGGAAAGACGGTCGAGTCACTTGTCGTGAAACTCGACCAGGCAAAGTACGAGGAGTTTCTCTCTTTTGGCTCCAAGAGCCCCAGAGTGGTGCGGCAATACCACAGGGTTTCCTCAGAGATCCTCTCTCAAGTCTCTTCGGAGACTTCCCCAAGGATTTCCTATGCAAACAGCGCCATTTCTGACCGCGTCACCGCGTGCCCGCGTCAACGTCTCTACGAGACCCGCAAGGCCAACGATGATGAAGGCCAATCTCGCCATGCCTCTCCTCTCAGATTCCTCAACTCCAGGCTACCGGGGGTCCCCAATAACTCGTGAAGCGTATCCGAAATGCGGAACATCGATAAAGGCGTCGCACATCAATAGCAGATGGAAGAAGCTAGAAAAGCCATCTGTCCAGCAGATACAGGACACGAGGCTCAAGCCCACGTCTCTTCGAACAGCATCAGATGAAGTCCGCGTCTGGATACCAAAGCGCAGAGCTCATGAGGCTCGCATTTATGAGGCCCTACCTCACAAACGCGAGGTCTGCGTCTCTTCTCAGAGATACAAGACCCGCATCTCTATGCCAGAACGCGGGACTTATGAAGTCTGTGTTTCTCAAGTGTCTTCAGACAAACGCGACAACTAACAACGCGAGGTCCGCGTCTCATCTCAATAGAGACACGAGACTCACGCCTCAAAGCCAAAACGTGAGAGTCGCATCTGTCCCGCAGAACATGAACTCCAAATCTTTGAACCTTGCGTCCCAGAGACTTGCGTCTCAGGATTGCGACGTAAGGATAACATTCGTTCTCTAATGGCTCAGGTCAGAAGGGAGCTAAAAAGTCCTTACCTCAGGATTCGAGGCTGGTCTCTTCGATCCCCCTCTGACGGATCTAAGAAACTACTTGAAAAAGAAGTGAAGTGTTCATCAAATTACTCCACAATGCTGCTGTGAACGGCTCATCACGACAGTGCACTTTGAATGCCACTGCGGCTCACATGTAAGCAAATAGTCAGTGTTCAACTAGTTATCATCAACGCCAGTCTCCCGCTCGGCCAAAAGGCATTGCTCCCGCATGAGGAGAACCTTCTCTGATGCGGAATACCCTGAAGTCACTGCAAAGATGGTGGGTCCAAGTACTATGCCAAACAGGACTAAGGAGAAGCAGCTGATTGTCAGCTCCAACGAGTTTGACACTGAGCGGAAGGAGTGTACCGGTATACCCGTACGCGGACTAGTACAATAGCCCTGGTAGACTACAGTGCCCTAGCCCGAGACATTGAAAAAAGCGAGGCACACTCCGCCATCGCGGAATCACAGGCCTCAAACACTTTCGTAGAGAAAGAAGCCTTCTCGTGCATGGCAGGGACTCCTGAAGAAGTGTCAGGCGCTTTGAACAGCAAGCCCGGGTCCAGAGGGAGCAACTCAATATGATTCATGCTCAATAAGAACCTATCGACACCCTTAAGCAGATGCTTTCGCAATTACTTGAAGACAAAAAGAAGAAAGCGAAGACCAAGACTCCTTCCAAGAAGTCCAAGGGCAAACAGAAGGAAGGAGAGAGTTTACCTTCTGCACATACTGAATATGAAGAGTATTCCAACTCTGAGGCATCTAAGCCTCTATCTGAAGAGGAGGTTAATTCAGAGAACAGGAGCACTCATTTTAAAATGATGAGCAAACTGGAGCAACATCTTGAGGCCCTAGCTAATCAGAAAAGCCTCCAAGAAGCAGGAGTGCTCCGGCCATATCCAGCTGAGTGGGATCTTGTCCCGTACCCTCCTAAGTTCAAAGCTCCGACCCTGCAGGCCTTCGACGGTAAGGGGTCACCGAACCAGCATATATACTACATCAAGTCTCAGATCGGGAATGTAATATCAAATGATACCATCTTGGCACATTTATTCATTGGCACCCTGAAAGAGATCACTTTTGAATGGTTCATGAAGCTCCCAGAAGGCTCTATCAAGATTTGAGGTGATCTGGAGAAGCTTTTCCTCACCCGTTTCTTCAAAGATGATTCAAAAATTACCATGCCAACTCTCCTTGCGATGAGACAATAGAAAGGAGAGCCGATTAAAGCATTTGTGGAGAGATTTTGAAATATGGAACTTTAATGTCCCGGCGGTATGACCCAGGCCACCTTGGTGGAAACATGTTGCCACAATTTGCAAACCTTACTCCCAGCTCAGATAAGAGTGGCTGAGAGCCGTATCGGAAAGCAGTTGATCCAACAAGGTGAACAAGCAGAGGAGATCATTGCTAGGTTTAAGGCAGAAAAAGGCAAGCCCAGACCTGAGAAGTTAACGATACACGCGCCAAAAGCATCCTTTAAAGATAAAAGGAAGGACACACTGGCGACAGGAATGAAGTCTCCCTCTAAGTCCCAACAAGCTAAAGGTGGTAGCTCTTCAAACCAGCCACGCGCCAACAAGCAGTACTCCTTCAAGAACGAGCATGTTGATTTGTTGTTCAAGTTACTCAATAAGAGCAACAGACTGAAATTTCCTGAAGCTAGACGTCCTGAAGAAGTGGGCAAGACCGACAATCCCAATTACTGCTTGTACCACAGGATGCTGGGGCACTCTACCAAGAGTTACTGCATTTTCAAAAATATCCTCCAAGCTTTGATTGATGCAGAGGTGCTCAAGTTCCGCCCGGAACAGAAGAAAGTGACAACTAACATGACATCATTTCTTCAATTAGGGTTCAGCCTCCAACACTAGCCAGAGTAGTTCCAATCCCGAAAGGGGAACTAAAGATGATCAATACAGATCCACATCACCAGTGGAAGAAAGATCTCGTACATGTTCCTACTCCTCAAGGAGAGATCATGTGGGTTCATCCCGACCTCACGGAAGGCCAGCAGTGGACTATTGTTACCAATAGAAAGTCCAAAGGCAAAACAAAAGCCTCACCTTGCAATGTGGTGTGTGCTTCCTTCAAAGAAGCAGAAATCGATATCTCCTCGCTAACTGATTCTGAGGAGGAGACAATTGTCCTTACTGCAGAACCAAATACATCGCTCATAGCAGGGCTAGTTCAGGTCAGTCGTACTTAAAGAAGTATGACGAAGTGGTGGCAAATATGCCTAAACCCACCTAAAAGCCAACCAAGCAATCACCGAAGCAACCTGTGGAGAAGTAAAAGGAGCTTCGGTACGCTAAAACTCTCCCAAAAGACAAAGTGGAGGGATCTCCAGCACCTTACCACTTTGATGTTTTGGCTCAGCAGGACAACATCCCGGCCAGGATTATCCTCTATGAGCTCCTGAGACTGTCCAAGTCAACAAGGGAGGCTCTGAGAGAAGCTTTAGCCGATGCTGAGGCGTTCATGGCCTGGAATCTGGGTAAACTAGAGGAGAAAGATGAAGAAAATTGCCTCCATGCCTCTTAATATGTCCCTTGCCTAACCTTCACTCCAGACGACATGTGGGTTAAGGGGAAACATGATAAGCCTCTATACTTCATAGGGTACATTGGATCATTTGAAGTGAGCCGCATTCAGGTGGATCCAGGATACGCATTGAGCATCATGCCCTGTCGAGTCATGTAGAACTTAGGAATCCTCACTCATTGATTGAGCACCACTCAAACTACCATTTATGGCTTCAACGCCAATGGTACGCGCTCGATGGGAAAGATCAAACTCAAATTCCAGATCATGGACCTGAGATCTGAGGTGACATGCTATGTTATTGATGCTGATACTTCGTATAATTTGTTGCTGGGACGACTATAAATTCATCGCAATTTCGTTGCCCCTTCTACTCTCTATCAAGTCATGAAGTATGTTGATGGAGATGAAAAAGACTGAACGTTGATCACAGAGAGGCATCCGTTCAAAGGGGTAGAGAATACTCTACAGACTCCCTCCTGCATCTGGATTCTCCAAAAGCAGAAGAGAATTCCCAGGCAGAGGAACCAGACTCTAGTAATGAAGCTGATTTTGAGCCAAAAGCAAAAGAAGAATGTCTTTAGGAGCAGAATCCTCTTGTAACGAGCGTTAATAAACTCGATGTCAGTAACACCGCCAATGATATAGGCGAGTGGTAAATTAATGAAGAGTTAGATTTGACTTATTTTTCTGTGTTTCCTTCTGATTCCGTACCATCAGATACTAGTTGATGTATATGATGACCCCTGGACCGCAATAGAAGCCCTAACATTATTGCATGCACCGGTGAGATCATCTCTTACGGCATATCAAAGCGTCAGTAATGTGTACGGAACCTTCTTCGAGGTCCCAGCAAGACGCAAAGGTCAAAAAGCGATCTTTTTCGGAAGAGTCGAGTCCAAAACAATGATTCGTGAAGATTCAGAAAGTGAGACCGAACTCTCTCAGTTCTCTCATTACAAGACAAATATACTCAAAATGATAGAGAACATGGGGTATGATCTAACAAGTGATATTAGCTTAAACTTCAGCAAAGGAAGGCGAACACTGCTTCGATCTTTCATTCCAAAAGGAAAGCCCCTGACTATGATCATCGAACTCGCAGGGAGTTGGGCTATGTGTTGACTCCAATCCTGTCAGCCTCTGAGACTGAAGAGTCATTATATCATAACCACTCGTCAGATACATTATCGTGGGGAGTCAGATGTCGGTGTTGGCGATATCTTCAAAGATCTTTCAGTGAACATAGTTTCAACAAGCCACCTGAAAGATGAAGACGAAGAAATAATCAGTCAGATACAAATTCCTGGATCAAATACTTGAATACTCTCTAAGATATTCGCTTTGAGCAATGTGAACCACTCATAGAAGATAAGATAATTCAGATCAATTTGAGAAATGAGGCTAATCCTAAGCCCATCTTCATAAGCGAAAGATTATCACCTCCTGAGAAAAAATACCTAATACGTCTCGTGTGAGAGTATATAGATGTCTTCGCTTGGAACTATGAGAACATGCTTGGGCTCGACTCCTAGATTACTATGCATTATTTCAACATCAACTCGGACGCCAAACCAGTTAAATAGCAACAACGACGGTTTCGTCCTGAGTTCATGAAAGCAATCGAATCAAAAATAAAAAGCTTATAGAGTCTGATTTCATCAGGAAAGAACAACATCCTGACTGATTAACTAATATCTCCTTGTCACTAAGAAGAATGAAAAGATTCAGGTTTGCATTGATTTTTGTGATCTAAATGAAGCTTGTCCTAAAGATGAGTTCCCCCTTCCAATCATGGATTTCATGATCGACAACACGTGTAGGTTTGAACGAATGTCTTACATGGATGGATTCTCTGAATACAATCAAATTAAGATATACCCTGACGATGAGAAGCATATATTTTTCAGAACACCACTTATGGTGTATTGTTATACTATAATGCGCTTCGGATTGAAGAATGTAGAGGCGACATATCAGAAAGCTATGAATATAATCTTCTACGAGTATATACATAAAATAGTGGAATGCTACGTAAACAATATCGCAGCGAAAAGCCGTGTCAAAGGTGATCACATAGTGAATCTGAAGACAGTATTCAATATCATGTGGGAGCATCACTTGAATATGAATCCCACCAAATCCTTCCTGCGGGTAGCCAGTGGTAAATTCTTTGGGTTTGTCGTGACATCTAAATGAATCCACCTCAACC
Source organism: Agave tequilana (assembly GCA_038442645.1). Lineage (NCBI taxonomy): Eukaryota > Viridiplantae > Streptophyta > Magnoliopsida > Asparagales > Asparagaceae > Agave > Agave tequilana. Next base: position 15,801 of record JAVJIF010012368.1, read on the forward strand.
CAGAGAAAGTCCGCTCCATCCAAGAGATGCAACCTCCAAGAAATTTTAGAGAGCTTAGAGGATCACAGGGATGACTAGTCTACATCCGGATGTTTATCGCAAATCACTCAGGGCGATGTCAATCGTTCATCAGATTGATCAAAAAGGGTGTCCTATTCATCTGGGATGATGCTTTCCAACAAGCGTTCGAGAAAATCAAGCGATATCTCACGCATCCACCTGATCTTACTGCTCCGGTGTTAGGAAAACCTTCCTGATATACGTTCAAGTTATGGATCATTCTCTAGGAGCTTTACTAGCCCAGAATAATGATCAGGAGTACGATCAAGCAATCTACTATCTGAGTAAAACCATAATTAGAGTTGTACATCGATACAACCCGATCAAAAAAAAAGTTTGGCGCTGGTGTTCGCTATTCAGAAAATGCGACACTACCTAGTGGGTCAAACCATACATGTCATATAGAAAGTCAATTCTTTAAGATAACTAATGACGAAGCCATCATCTTGGAATGGTTGATTGGTGAAATGGGCCATATTACTCTTCTAATATGAGATGCAATTCTTATTACGAAAAGATGTGAAGGGACAAACAGTGGCAGACTTCTTGGCTGAACATCCAGATCCAAAAACGACCAAACTTTTTGAAGATGTCCCAGATGAGATTGCTAAAGTTAGCATGACCCAGACGTCTTTCGAAGAACAGGTATGTCAACTCTTTTTCGATGGCGCATCAAGAACGAGTCCCCAAGAAAATATCATAGAGGGAGTGGGGGTAGTATGATCGTACACATATTTTGCATTCTTTTCATTACACTCCTACATTTATCATATAATAAATCTACTAATTTGCTTGTCTTAAATGTCTATTTTGTAGAAGATAATCATGGAGAGAAAGAGGATTAAACCAAATAAATACCAGTTAAAATCAGATTTAACTGGATCTTTTTGGTTAGCTGAGGATGACCTCAGATCTAGTCAGTTAAAAATTATATTTTGATGAATCAATTCGATTAACTTAAAGATTTATGAGGATATCATCACATCCAGAACAAATCAAAGATTAGGACAAATGTTTAGCTGAAGATCAGAGCAAATCAGAAAGATAACATCAAATGAAAATAAAAAAATTCAGATTTCTATAAATCCATTTTGGTTAGCTAAAGATCAACTGAGGATAATATCAAAATCCAAAAAGATAAATAGATAGAGAAAAGATCAACGATAAGATCAAGCAATTTTGAATCGAATTCAGACTGAATAATTTTACTATTTGAATCATAACTTACGCTACCGAAATTCAAATCTAGTAATTCAAGATGATCCAAAAGAAGACATAAAAGGGTACAACTCTTACGTTGATCATCGGTGGACAAAGACGTTGTACGAAGAATTCATTTGCCCTCGAAAAAATTGTGTAAAAGTGAATTTTTCAGATTGAAATACTAACAAAAGCTCTTCTGTAGGGTTGCCAAAAATCGCGTAAAAAATTGCTTTCTAAAAATTTTTAGTTCACTTGTATGCTTCACCTTTACACTTGTAATAACTCAACAATAATTCATTGGTTGTTAAATTAAAAGTCGGATTAGACTCTTGCATTTAGGGCACGTGTCTATTTCATTTCATTTAAATTTCTGTGGAAGAGTGTTGGAGAAAGGTATGTGTGCATATCATTTAAAATAGAAATAACAACTCTGGGTGATTTATCGCTTTGAGTGTTATCTTGTTGTATATTGTACACAAAAATAAAATTGACTTTAAGGGCAAATCCCAATAAAAAGATAAGGCGATGATGTCATTACCCTTCCTTGACCTAAAAATAATTCACTGTATCACACACAATCCCAAGCCTTATTAAAATCTGATAAACGTTGGCCCTAGGGACATCTCAGACTCATTAAGAGACTAACCGAGGGTGAAAATTGTATGACATACTCCTGCGAAATTAGTGTCTAAGGAAAGAGGATTAAGAGGTTAAGCCTGGAAGACTCCGTGGTTTGGCATAATTAAGGCCCGAGGCTTACGTCCAGATATCTCCTACTGAGTTTTTCCCTTTCCTGACAGTTTAGCTGGTGGTCTGATTCCTTCAACAACCTCCCCTGGGTAGTCAACCAGTTAGGAGTCGTCTAGATCCAGGTATCTTAGACTAAACTTTGTGGTTGTTTCTCCTTCTTTTGTTTATTTTTTATTCTTTTCCATTGTTCTATTGCTTATACATTGTTTGTGGTGTGCTACATGCAAGAGTGGTTGAGAGATCCAGTTACTTCCAGATTGACCCGAAATACTTCTCTTCTATTGCATCCAGAACCAGTGATGGTATCGCTACAGGATAGATTTTACTCTAGCAGAACTTCACTCCCATCTTGCATAAAACTTTCTGAAGCGAATGATAATAATTTTGAGTTAAACCATAGTTCATCAACACTCCTTCAAAATTTCACAGTTTAGAATCAGAGGACACATACTTTTTTATTAGGAAGTTTGAAGAAGTATGCCTTATGATGCATATTCCATAGCTAGGAGATGATGACGTCAGGTTACATTTTATCCCCTTTTCTCTAAAGGATCTAACTAAGAAATGGTTGCATAGCTTGGTTGTAGACTCGATCACAATGCGAAAAGATTTCGTAAAGGCCTTCTTGAAAAAATTTTACCCAATCCACAAGACCACCCTCATCAGAAAGAACATCATGCAGTTTAGGCAAGAGCAGAACGAACCATTCTGGAGATACTTTGAGCAATTTAAGATCTCCTAACCAGTGCCATCATCGCGGTGTAGAGAAATAGCAGCAGTACCAGATTATCTATGATGGTTTAGATTATCAAACAAAATACTTGTTAGAAATCATGTATCAGGGGGATTCTTACAAAAAAAATGAAAATCAGGGTTGGGATCTATTTGAAGATTTAGCTAAGAAAACCCTCTAATGGGAGCCAACCTTTGAGAAGCCAAGTAATTCACAATCGATAGCTTCTAAATGAGGGCTCCTAGCCATACAATCATTCATCGCTGCTGAAGCTAAGATAGCCGCTCTGATGAGAATATTAGAAGCTCTAGAAACAAAAGAGCCCGCCAAGGTCAACCAAATTAAATCACCACAGATACACAATCTGGGTTGTTCATATTGTCAGGAACCAAATCATATTTTCGAAGAATGCCCAGTTTTTTAAACTCATCAATTACTAGCAGAACACATGAATGCGGCCTATTCAAGGCCGCAGAATAATCCCTACTCACAAACATACAATCCTGGTTGGAGAAATCACCCTAATTTCTCTTGGGCCCGAACAATTCTCCCAGGCCCAATTTCCCCAATAATATTCTCCATTCCAATCCTCAAGCAAACTTTCTCAATCAACCATCTTCTTCTTCTTTCCAACACTCACCAACAGAGAAAAACTCAGTAATTTGGAGGAGAGTATGGAGGCATTCCTGAAGACTCAAATCGCCTTTATGAAACACTAAGGACAAATATTGAACAACCATTCACATTCCATATCTAGATTGGAAGTTCAGATGAGTCAGTTAGTAAGTTCTCTAAGTGAAAGACCCAAGGATGCTTTACCTAGTTAACCGCTAGTTAATCCTAAGAATTCTAATCAAGTTTATGAAATTCAAGATTCTCAAAAAAACCAGTGTAATATTGTCCATACATTAAAGTCTGGAAAGAAGGTTAACAATTAGGTGTATCAGCTAAAAAGTCCAGTTCAAATTGATCCTTCTCATGCCTCCACATCTACTAGCCCCTCTCAATCTGCTTTACAAACGTCTGATAAAGACACAGTTACTGATCAAGTTCACAAGCCTACAACACCCTTTTCAAATAAACTTAGGAACAACAATAAGAACATACGCATAGAAAAGATACTCGAAATGTTCAATCAGGTCAAATTGAATGTCCCTCTTCTTGACATTATCCAACAAGTTCCAGCATATGCTAAATTCATTAAGAATATGTGTACTAAGAAGAAAAAAATGAATGTGTCAAAGAAAGTATTTTTAGCAACCAATATAATTGAACTTCTGTCTGGTCCATTCCGGTCAAATACAAAGATCTCGGATGTCCCACAATTTCTTGCGCTATATGACAATCAGAAATTAGCCGAGCACTTCTTGAACTGGAAGCACGTATCAACGTGCTACCATTTTCAGTATACCAGCAATTTGGGTTGGGCGAGCTGCTCCAACTCGAGTAACCATTCAGTTAGCTAATCGATCTGTGAAAGTCCCTAAATGGAAAATCAATGATGTCCTTGTTCAGGTTAGGAATTTTATCTACCTCGTTGATTTTATCATGCTTGAAACCCAACCTGTGACAAACCCAAGGTCTCAAACTCTTATTATCTTAGGGTGCCTGTTCCTTGCCACAGTCAATGCCAAAATCAACTGTAGGAACGGGTCCATGAGATTGAACTTTGGAGACATGACCAGGAGGTCAATGTTTTCAACCTAGAAAAATAATCCAGGGATATGGATGATTAGACATTTGAGGTCAACTCCATTAAAAATTTAACAAGTGACCATGAGGAGAGAATGGAGATAGACACGGAGGGCGCGTTTGATCTGGAGTTTGAGGATTTCAATCTAGACCAGATCGTTGATTCAGCAGTGGACTGGATGTCAATCCTTAGTGCCTAATTCTAAGATTGAAATTCTAATTCTCCCTTCCAATGAATCCACTCCTTTCTTAGAATTAAAAGTTTTGCCCGAATACCTCAAGTACGCCAACCTGGGCAGAAGAGAAACCCTTCCAGTCATCATAGCATCCCATCTGAATGAAAAATAAGAGGAAAGCTTGATACCAATTTTAAGAAAACATAGAGAAGCCATTGGATGGACAATGAATATCATTAAGGGGATAAGTCTAGCGATAGTACAATACAAAATTTATTTGAATGATGATGCTACTCCTAGGAGGGACCCACAACAAGCTTAACCCATTCATGCAAGATGCTGTGAAAACAGAAATTTTAAAACTATTAGACAGTGAAATAATTTATCCCATTTCTAATAGCCAATGGGTTAGTCCGGTCCACGCTGTCCCTAAGAAAGCTGGTTTCACGGTAGTAGAAAATGAATACAAGGAGTTGGTACAAACAAGACTACCTATCAAGGTTCGTGTTTGTATTAACTATCAAAAATTGAATATTGTTACCCGTAAAGACCATTTCCCGCTACCCTTCATCTATCAAATGCTAGAGCGCTTGGCTGGACATGAGTACTGCTGTTTTCTGGACAGTACTTAGGATACAATCAGATCCCCATTGTTGCAGAGGACCAGGGGAAGACCACCTTCACTTGCCCATTTGGAACCTTTGCCTACCAACGTATGCCTTTTGGATTGTGCAATGCTCCCGCTACATTCCAACAGTGCATGCTTAGTCTTTTCTCTGATATGGTAGAATATTTTTTAGAAATTTTCATGAATGATTTCTCCATCTACGGAGATTCATTTGATCAGTGTCTTCATCACTTAGAGTTAGTTCTTCAATGATGCAAGGAAAAGAACTTAACCCTAAATTAGGAAAAATGTCACTCCATGATAAGACGGGGGATTGTCTTAGGCCATATGATCTCGATGAGAGGGATCAAAGTTGACAAGGCTAAGATAGAAGTAATCGTTAAGCTTCCACCACCCAAATGCATTAGGGATATCCGATCTTTTTTAGGGTATGTTGGGTTCTACCGACGGCTTATTAAGGAGTTTAGCAAAATTGCTAGACCTTTAACCAACTTACTCGCGAAGGACGTGCCCTTTGATTTTAATGATTGATGTTTTAGATCATAAGAGAAGCTTAAGCAAGAACTTATACCTGCACCTATCATTTCTGCTCTGGACTGGACCAAACCATTTGAGATCATATGTGATGCTTCAAACCTTGCCATTGGCGCTGTCCTAGGACAGGGCATCAATAATCAGCAGCATATGATCTACTATTCGAGTAGAACATTGAATGATGCTTAGCAAAACTATACTACGACTGAGAAGGAATTCTTGGCCGTAATATTCATGTCAGAAAAGTTTTGTCCATATCTTCTAGGATCGAAAACCACAGTATTCACAGACTACTCCGCATTACGATACCTCCTGATGAAGAAGGATGCAAAAGCATGACTTATTTGTTGGATCCTTTATTACAAGAATTTGATATGGAGCTTCTAGACAAAAAGGCTGTGAAAAATGTAGTGGCAGATCACTTATCTAGAATTCCCAATGCACCCACTGAGAAAAACCTATCAACGAGGATTTCCCAGACGAACACATCCTAGCAATCTTTAAGGAACTCTGATATAGTGACATCGTCAATTACATTGCCACGGGACAAATACCTTATGAATTGACGAAGCCGAATAGATATCGTTTTTTCACCCAAGTACAGTTCTTCTTTTGGAAAGAGTCGTATCTTTTCCAGTATTATCCTGACCAAATCCTCAGACAGTGTGTATTAGAGGAAGAGCACAGAAAGTGTGTTAACATATTGCTATGAATTTGCTTGCGGTGGACACTTTGATCCCCGTAAAATTGCCGAAAAGGTCTTACAAAGTGGGTTCTACTAGCCCACTTTATTTAAGGATTCCCTTCAACTTTTGCAAGTCATGTGCGAATTATCAAATGACCAGGAAAATTACTAAGAGAAACATGATGCCCCTAAACCTTATTCTGGAGGTTGAGATTTTTGATGTTTGGGCATTGATTTTATAGGACCATTCCCGAGTTCAGCCGGCAACCAGTATATCTTGGTTGCGGTGGACTATGTCTCAAAATGGGTTGAGGCCATACCGACCAGGACGAATGACAACAGGGTGGTTGTCAAATTTTTGAAAGAAAATATTTTCTCTCGTTTCAGTACCCCGCGCGCTATCATCAGTGATAATGGGACTCACTTCTGCAACAGGGCTTTCGAAGTCCTATTATGTAAATACTTTATCACTCATAAATTATCCACAGCGTATCATCCCCAAACCAATGGGAAAGTGGAAGTAACTAATAGACAAATTAAGCTCATCTTGGAGAAAACCGTCGGACAAAATAGAAAGGAGTAGTCCACAAAGCTGATGATGCACTATGGGCTTATCAGACTACTTTCAAAACTGTCCTCGGTATGTCTCCATACTAGTGGTATTTGGAAAAAGCCTGCCACTTGCCAATGGAATTAGAACGTCGTGCTTTGTGGCAAACAATTGAATTTTGATCTAAACAAAGCCAGTGAACTGAGGAAGCTGCAAGTTTCAGAGTTGGAGGAGATACGAAATGAAACATATGAGAATACAAAAATAACAAAGAGTAGGACTAAGTTCTTTCATGACCAATGCACACAGAAAGAATTTTGTCCCTAGACAAAAAGTTCTACTCTACAATTCACCGCTTCAGATTTTCGTGGGGAAGCTTGGTCTGGGCCCTTCATCGTGTGTATCATCTTTCCACATGGTTGTGGTAATTTTTGATCTAAAGAGTGGTGAGAAATTCAAAGTGAATGGGAAAAAACTGAAGCTATTTCTAACAACTGAACCAGAGTCACAAGCTAAGCATGTCATGAGTCTTTTAGACCCATCTTACAAGTGACTATACCCACCACAAACCCCAAAAAAAAAAAAAGGAAAAAAATTGTGTAAATAAATAAAAAAATTAGGAATTCTTTATATATTATCATAATTCTTTGTATATCTTTCTTTACACCTGTTTATTGCATTTGTATTCACATATCCCATTGAGGATGCATTAGATAAGTATGGGGGATGGGTACTAACATAGGATTTTAGTATTTCTTTTCTTCCTTTTTCTACAAAAAAATGAAAAATAATAATAATAAAATATATTTAAAATATATATATATATATATAAAACAATTCTTAAATAGTAAAGAATTTTTGATAGTCTTTTGTAAATATACAAAATAGATATAAGGATTAAGAAAACCCAAGTTAGAAATTATTTACTTTAGCCTAAATAAAAGAATATTGGTTGGATTGATAGTTTAGGAGAAATTAGGAAAATAACTCATCTCTTTACTTTTTACCTTAGTAAATATACATTGACTACATACACACTCTTGGAATTTATAGACAAAGATTCTACATGAGGTTTATAACTATATGTATACATTTTTTTATTTTTTCATTTTTTGTTGTGTACAAGTTGTATTTGAAGGTGACAATCTTATACAAGTAATACTTCTCCTTCTTCTTTCCATAACTTGGTGTTTTTACTTGCTTTTACTTTTTTGCACTAGTGTAAAACTTTGTTCCTTTACTTCTTCTTTCTTATTTTTCTTAATCATGTCTAGCTAACTCTTTCATTGCATGAATAATTAACTACTAATCCATTAATTTCTAACAACTTGATTGATAACCCAAATGAGTCAATAGTGTCAAACAAGTCTTGTGCAAACAAGAGCTGTGTCATCTTAAGACGAGGGTTATAACTCTAACTTACTTACAGATATTATCACTTTCATATTTCATTCTTAGTCGTTTTTTATGATTTATCATTATATAGCATTGCTTGTTCTTGTAAGTTAGAGAATCCCTATTCATCTTTGTCTATACCAATAGTGTACTTGTTTCTTCTCCTATTCTCGCCTTCAATCGGATCTTGATAGGAGAATGTTCAAGTTTTGCCGTGTGAAACTAAGTGAAGAGAAAAACTTTCATTGGATCTCCAACGTGAATAGTTCTTATCCACACGGTTTATGTTTGTCTATGATCCATCGTGAAGCTAAATCTTCAAGTAGGTAGAGATTAGTGGGAGCAATTAGTAGAAAGTTAGTCATGCTTTTTTTTCCTTTAAGAAAACAAATATCACTTTTACAACTATCAAAATAATCTAAGCAATTTTTGAAATAATACTTGTTTTCTTTTCAATTCTTTATTTGAGGCAAAGTACATCTTTACCACAAACAAAGAAGCTGCAATCAAGTTTTTATTACTCTCCCTCCTTGTGAAAACGACCCGTATAGCCACTTCGCTATTACGGTATAATCACTAAAGTAGTAACATCGACCATCACTCTTTTACTTATTCTTGCGTACACTTCGCTATTACGAGATCACCTTAGCATAGGCTTGATTTTTCTTTTTATTTGTTTGTTTGTTTGTTTTTGTTATTTTTTGTGAAATAGATTATAACCCAAAATTTTCCAATTCTAATACAAATTCATTCTTCACTCAGACCTCACTTGACTCAGATATCTCAAATCCAGCTCTGAATAACATGAACTAACAAAATATGCTGAATTGATTTTATCCGACTCAATATAACTCCCACCGCCAGTCTTATGACCAAAATTGGCATGATCATCTCAACTCTTCATGGAGTCAGTGGGGATACGCCTCCCGCGAGTCAAATTTTTAAACACTTTTTTCAGAATCTTTTCAAGATTCTGCTTCAACCCTCCTTTTCAAGATCAACCTAATGATGAAAAATCTGAATTGATAAAGAGTGTTGAAGCCATGCTTGAGTCCCAAAAATAAATAGAGAACATGATAGACTTACAATTTTCATAGAATTTTCAAAATCTAGATTCATACTCACCTTTTCAAGTCTCACCTCAACAAAACGATGAATCAATTAACTTAAAAAAGAGTGTTGAAGTCATGATTCAGTCTCAAATTGATTTCACCCAGTCCATCAATAGATTAGAAGTACAAATGAGTCTTTTGGCCAACACAAAGAATGATAGAAATGAGAAAACTTTCTCTAACTAATTTTTGACCATTCCTAATATCTCAACCATATTGATATAACCCAAGAATCATGGTGTTTTGAAAATTTTGTTAATAACTCAAACCAAAATTCAATTTCATCATAACATCTCGAACTTGATCAATACCAAATTTTTGAAAACGACATTAACAATTGGGCAAGTTATCACTTTAATGAAATTGAACTTGAACATAAATGTGATCCTGATCCTCAATTTTGTGATTCAGTTCTAATTTTTGGATCAATTTTGACTCATGTATCCTTACCCGATTTGAACCACATTTCCGGTCCAACATTGATTCATGTACCTGTAAATCTTGAATTTGAATCAGCGATCTTGGAAAGTCAGATTTCATTAATGGGAACTAAATGTGAACCTCAATTCTTTGATTTGGACCCAATTTTTGAACCAAATCTGACTCCCGAACCTTTATCTGAATTGGATCAAATCTCTGAGTCAGTCTTGATTCTCATACCTTTAACTCTAGAGCCTAAATCAACCTTCTTATCAAATCACATTCAATTGTTGGACATAGGTGTAGAACATTATGACTCTGAGATGATTTATCAAGATTGGGCGTTTGACCAGAACAAGTGTCAAGATAAGATATTATAAGATCCTATTCAATTTGTGGGATACAAAACTTTTAATGGGATAGAGGTCAAAGGTGAGTTCCTATGAACTCCAGATTCATTAGATTAGGCAGCAACTCCTGCATCAATCAGAGTACCACCGGAACCACCACCCTGTGGTGATATTTTTTCTTCCCTCTCTATTTTTCATGCATACACATATTCACAATGCATTGAGGATAATGCATGAGATAGTTGTGGGGGAGGGTTTCACTAATATAGGTTTTTTTGTATAATTAAAAAAAATTAAAACTTGTTTCTTTTATGATTTTCTCTTTTCTTATTTTTATTTTCAAACTTGTAGATTAGAACTTTTTTCTTTTAAAAACTTTTTGAAATGAGAGAAAAAAAGATTTGATCTATTTTTTTTTTGTAAAAATTAAGTTGATCTTAGGAATTAGGAAAAATATATTTCTTAATTTTAGTCAAAATAAGAGAAATTATTTGATTTTTAAGGTAAGAAAGAAAGATTGGAAAGACGATTTGATTCTGAATTTTTTGTCTAAGATGCACTTCACACTTTCACATTCTTGGGATTGCAACAAAGACTTGAATACTATAAAAAAATTAAAAATAAAAAATAATAATAAAAAATATGGTCACTAATTAAGCTGGTAATTATGCCTAAGGAAGCATGATTATCCATGCCTAATAGTGGTCAGAATAAATAAATCCTTAGTTTTGTGGCCTTATTTACTCGAGTTCTTAAGTCTGAGAGATGTATTATCATCTGATGCCCTAAAACTATCTAGTATGGGAGTCATCGACTAAAGGCTTGCTACTTGGGTAAATTAGAATAAAACTAAAGGGAAAGTGTATAATTGAACATATAAGTGATTAATATTTAGAGTTGAATCTCAAAAATTTACACTATCACAAAGTACATATTATCTAAAGTTTTATGAAAGATCAAATGATTGCTTCAGTTTCATTTTTAACCTTGATTGATAATAATTTCATACATGGAGACTAATTTAGGAATGAATAGTTTGATAATCCTATAATTTTTTGATCACTTAAATTTTTGCAAGAATTCTTCAAAGATTTTCTCTCTTTTAAAATGTGTTTTCGAAAATACTAACACTTTGTTTTCTTTTTTTTATGAGTTTTGTGGGAGTAATATACTGAAAACCCTCAGAAGACTATAACTCCTCCCCTAGGGGTAATCAAAAGATTTAAAGACTTGTTGTACATGCTCAATATAGTCGCGAGATCTGCCAAAATGGCTAAATAATTTATTAATTTTTTCTTGTTTTGCTTGAGAATGAGCAAACGATAGGTGTGGGGTACGATTATTCACGAATATTGCACATTTTATATCATATTTCATATTTATTTTACAGTAAACCCTGCTATTTAAATGTTCTTCTTGTCTAATGATATGCAGATTTTCTATTAATGGAGAAGGAGAAGAAAAAAGGCCAAAAAGCCTAAATAATTCAAATTTTAAAGAATATATTTCTCAGCTCAAGATTAGTGGAGATTTTCTGAAGATTCAAAGACTCAGAGGCAATCCTATTAGAAGAATCTGAGATAACTGAAGGAGAGATTGTTGGAGCTGAAAAAACTGATTCAGCGGAGCTACCTTTGACGCGACGAAAGCCATGTTTCCATGGCAACGTAGTAGCTGTTGGATCACCGTTTTGATCCACAATTGCTACTCATTTGAGGCCTTAGGTTTCTCATATGAATACCCCACCAGAGCAGTGATCCAACGGTTGCTACTCATTTGAGGCCTTGGGTTTCTCTTATAAATACCTCACCAGAGGTAGAGTACAAGGAGAAAGCAAATGTTAGGGTTCTCCTCTGAGTGTTAGTTAGGATTCTGTTTTATTTTTCTTCTTTATTTCTATGTAATTTTCTTTTTCTTTATATTTTAGGATCAGAATAGAGAGAAATTCATGAGAAAAATAGAAGAACTTGTAATAGATAGTGACAGTTTATGAATGATTTCTCCTTTCTCTTCATCGTTTGTCTTCTTTCTTTTTTAAATGAATAGCTAGTTTCTTTACTCATGGCTAACTAACTACTAACCAACTAGTCTACTATATCTTATTTGAATTGCCATCTACATGAATTTTATAGTATCAAATAGGTCTTGTTCTTGCATGAGCCACTGATGGCTCATGATTATGAATTTTAACTCTTATTTTATATCCTTTCATGCTTAGTCATTACAATTTTGATGATGTAATATAGATTGTAAATTTTGATATGAATCTACTTTTATGTGTTATGCTATGAAAGCTTAGCAATTCAATGCTATTCTTTTCAAGGATCCAACATGAGGCAATCGTCCAAAGATGGTAGTATGGCTAGTTGTTGTTGTGCTCGGAGACAACAACCCTTAGAAGATCCAACCTGATCTCAATCACCAAGAACAATGGAAACAAACTAGAAGAACAGCCAATCGCAAAAACCAGATCTAACGAGGTTCGGCCAACTTGCCTACGTCCTCGGGGCAATTCACGGAGAGAGTTTTCTTTATGGAAGATGGATTACAATAGCTCTGAATCTCTATCAACACAAGAGAGTCCGCAGCTATATTTTTCTCAGCACTCTTAACCCTAGAAAATTACAACCAGGGCTTAAATTCATAACTTCCCGAAACAACAGATTTCGCCCAAAACCCGACTGTCGGTCGACCGCCGGTCGACCGACTCCCTCTTCCGGTCGACCGAGCCGGTCGACCGAAACAAACAGAGAGTTAGGTTGCTTACAGAGACCCTTTCCGGTCGACCGGTCCGGTCGACCGGCGCAACCAAGACCCTCTTCGGTCGACCGGTCTGGTCGACCGACGAAACCTGGGAGCACCTGTGCAGTTCGTGCACGTCGGTCGACCGGTCCGGTCGACCGACTACTGTCTTTTCTGCTGCTGCTTCGTTTTTCCTGCCTGCTGTTCCGTCGCCTTTCGTCGTAGACTCCTTGGCAGTCTTCAACAGCACCTGGCATGACTTCACTTCCTCTACTGTACTCTCTCCTCCAACAATTCTCCACCTCGGTGAAGATTGTTAAATCTGAGCCGAACACCGACTCGAAAGCGGCTGCACCAATCTGGTTGCCTACGTACCCCTTGCCCAAGGGATCAAGCCATCCGTAGTTCATCCACATGAGCTTCAGCAAGCTCAATTCACCTGAAGAATCTGGAGCAAGTCTTTGCAGTGTGCAAACTTTACTCCCGACACCACCTTTGTAAGCATATCGGCCGGATTCTCCGAAGTATGAATCTTCAATAAATTGATGTCATCTTCCTCCAGAATCTCCCGAACAAAGTGATACCTGACATCTATGTGCTTCGTCCTTGCGTGGTAGACTTGGTTCCTTGCCAAAAAATGGCACTCATACTGTCACAGTGTATCTTCAAGATCTCCTGTTCCACTCCCAAGTCATCTAGCAATCCCTGAAGCCAAATCGCCTCCTTCATGGCCTCGGTCAAGGCCATATACTCTGCCTCTGTAGTCGACAATGCGACTGTGGACTGAAGTGTGGAGCGCCAACTCACCGGTGCCTGCGAGAATGTGAATACATACCCTGTCGTCGACCGGCGTTTGTCAAGATCACCTGCATAGTCCGAATCCACGTACCCTATGCATTCTTGCTTCCCAGTGTTGTCCTTCTCAAACACGAGGCCTACATCAACAGTACCCTTGATGTACCTCAGGATCCACTTCACTGCTTCCCAATGACCCTGACCTGGATCATGCATATATCTGCTGACCATGGAAACTGCCTGTGATAGATCCGGCCTTGTACACACCATTGCATACATCAAGCTTCCCACTGCATTGGCATATGGTACATGAGTCATATGCTCACGCTCCTGAACACTCCTTGGAGACATCTTCGCTGACAACTTGAAGTGCGGCGCCATTGGAGTACTTACAGTCTTTGTATCTTTCCCGATATTAAATCTCTGCAGTACCTTCTCCAGATAGCCCTTCTGAGTCAAGCTAATCCTGCCAGCTTCCCTGTCCCTTGTGATCTCCATACCCAATACTTTCCTTGCTTCCCCCAGGTCCTTCATCTCGAACTCAGACGATAAAGTCTTCTTCAGAGAATCAATTGCAGATCTTGACCTAGAAGCAATTAGCATATCATCTACGTAAAGTAGTAGATAGACATACTCACCAGATGATAACTTGTTGTAGTACACACATGGATCATAATGGCTTCTTGTGTACTTCTTCTTCCTGATGAAGCTGTCAAATCGCTTGTACCATTGTCTTGGAGACTGCTTCAAACCGTACAGTGATTTCTTCAGCTTGCATACTAACTCCTCTTTCCCTGCAGTTTTGTAACCTGTGGGCTGAGTCATGTAGATCTCCTCCTCAAGATCGCCGTGGAGAAAGGCGGTCTTCACATCAAGTTGGTCAAGGTCCAACTCATTCTGTGCCACCAAGGCCAATAGGATCCGAATAGACGAGTGTTTTACAACTGGGGAGAACACCTCGTTGTAGTCGATCCCTTCTCTCTGTGCGTAGCCTTTAGCCACCAGCCTTGCCTTGTAGCGCACATTGTCTTCTTGGAGTGATCCCTGCTTCTTAGCAAATACCCACTTACACCCTATGGCTTTCTTCCCCTTGGGCAACTTGGTCAGTTCCCATGTGTTGTTCTTATAAAGAGACTGCATCTCTTCATTCATGGCCCCTTTCCATAACTCCGCTTCTGAACTGATTTCAGCTTCCCTGAAAGTAGATGGAATGGCTTCTTCAACAACTGGAAGTGCATGTGCAATCACCATGTCTGTAGTGAGCCAGCCAGGTCTCCTAGTATTCCTCCTTGGTCTTCCAACTGCAGTGGGATCTGGAACTGTATCCATAACCTGTTCCTGATCCTCTTCAACAACCTCAGCATCTTCTTCTGCAACTTGATCACCTCCCTGTGTCACCTCAGGAATGATCCTCACAGATACTGAGTCTTCTAGAGATGGTGGATCTGCATCACTCTCCACCTGCTGCAATAGCTCCTTGGTCTTCTTAGTCTCCACCTGCTGAGAGACTGTAGGCTTCATCATAGAGGCCTCATCAAAAGTGACATCTCTGCTGATTATGAATTTGTTGTCCTGTTGGTCCCAGATCTTGAACCCCTTGGTTCCTTTCTTGAAGCCAACAAACACACCTTTCTTCGCTCTCGGATCCAATTTGTCTTCTTTTACGTGATAGTAGGCTGGACATCCAAATATCCTAAGCACATCATAATCTCCTGCAGCTTTACCCGACCAAGCTTCAAGGGGGGTCTTACCCCCTATTGCAGATGACGGCAACCTATTGACGAGATGGCATGCATACCCCAAAGCTTCAGCCCAGAACTTCTTTGGTAATCCTGCATTTGACAATATGCACCGAACCTTCTCTAGCAAAGTTCGGTTCATTCTTTCAGCCACCCCATTCTGTTGCGGAGTTTCCCTTACTGTGAAGTGCCTCTCTATGCCCTCATCAAGACATAGCTTCTGGAAAGGGTCTGACTTGTACTCTCCTCCGTTGTCAGAACGAAGGACCTTGACTTTTCTTCCTGTACTCCTTTCCTGATTAACCTTCCACTTCACAAACAATTCTAGGACTTCATTCTTGTGTCGCATGGTGTACACCCAGCACCGCCTAGAATAATCATCGATAAACGACACAAAGTAGTGGGTTCCCCCTATTGATGCAGTCTTTGTGGGTCCCCATACATCTGTGTGCACATAATCAAGAATGCCTTTGGTGCAGTGTGAAGCTGTTTCAAACTTCACCTTTGTCTTCTTGCCTATGATGCAATGTTCACACAGATCCAGTTTGCAGGTCTCTGCACCCTTCAGTAGCCCTTTCCTCACAAGAGCTTGCATAGATTTCTCCCCTGCATGTCCCAGCCTCATGTGCCATAGCCGGGTTAGATCTTCCTTCTGACTGGTCGAAGCTGCCACTTGCCCTGTCACTGTACTACCCTTCAAGTAATACAAATTATTCCTGCGGTTGGCCTTCAACACCACCATTGAGCCCTTCGTCATTTTAAGAACACCTTCTTTAATAGACACTCCGAGCCCTAATGATTCCAAAACACCTACTGAGATCAAGTTCCTCTTCAGCTGAGGGACATATCTCACTTCCTTCAGCTCCCTTACCATCCCGTCGAACATCCTGATAGGAATTGTGCCTACACCCTCCATGATGCATGGATGATCATCGCCCATGACGACCGAACATCCCTCCAGCTTCTCAAGACTAGTAAACCAATCTCGATTAGGGCATACATGATATGTAGCACCTGTGTCCAGGATCCACTCGTTTTCCCCCGAGTAACCTACAACAGGAGTAGTAACTGAAAACGAGAATACCGAAGAATCTGAATCTGAATCCTCTGCCTGTGATTTATTGCTAGCAGCCTTTGTCACTCTTGCCAGATTTGCCTCAGATTTTGATTCCTTCTTCTTCCCCTTGTACTTTGGACAGTCAACTTTCCAGTGCCCAAACTCTTTGCAATACATGCACTGGTCTTTCTTAAGATCCCTTAAGCCCGGTCTTGACTTCGATCTTCCTCTCACCTCCTTGCCTTTCCTTGATGAGCTCCTGCCTCTTACCTCCAAGGCCTCTGCTGATGAACTAGATCTCCCAGAATGTTTCTCATTCTTCCTCTTCTCATAACTCATCAGTGCTGACGATATCTCATCATAGTTTAAGGTTTGCCTTCCATTTATGAATGTCATTGTAAATATTTCATACTCCTCCGGTGGAAGAGAGTTCAGAAGAATGACCGACTTGTCTTCCTCACTTATAATGGCATCCACATTTAGCAAATCCGTAAGAAGCTTTGTAAACCTGTTGAGGTGCTCATTTACTGTGCTTCCCCTCTGCATCCTGAACAAATACAGCTTGCTCTTAAGCTGCAGCCTTGACTCCACGCTCTTTGTCAGGTACTTCTTCTCGAGGGTATTCCACATATCCTTTGCTGACTTCTCATGTTGAACAGAATATTTGATATCTTGTGACAAACATGAGCGAATCAGTCCACATGCCGACCTGTTCATTTTTGCCCACTCATCATCAGTGGTAGTATCCTTCTTCTTCTCCAAAAGGAGCGTGTCCTCGAGGTTCTGTGCATTCAATGCATCCATAACCTCACACCTCCACATCCCGAAATTGTTAGTTCCATTGAACTTAACAACTTCAATCCTGGAGTTGTTCATTGTTTTAACAGACTTAGATTCCTCTGCCATTGAGATCCTTTCCTTGACCCTCTAACTATGCGGAAGATCAAATACTTGCAAAATAGATCTATTTCTGAGATAAAAAAGTGATTTTTACCTCTACCTTGAAACCCTAGCTTGAGTTTCTCACCAGATCTATTCCACCCCTGATTCAACGAGCCCTCCCTATGTCCACCTGAGATCGACACACGATCTCCTTGAACACCAATGCCTCTGACCTGAGATCGACACACGATCTCCACCTGATCAGATCTGGAGCCCTTCGAATCTTCAGAATATCCCAAGCGTAACCTGAACGCTCTGATACCACTTGTTGTGCTCGGAGACAACAACCCTTAGAAGATCCAACCTGATCTCAATCACCAAGAACAATGGAAACAAACTAGAAGAACAGCCAATCGCAAAAACCAGATCTAACGAGGTTCGGCCAACTTGCCTACGTCCTCGGGGCAATTCACGGAGAGAGTTTTCTTTATGGAAGATGGATTACAATAGCTCTGAATCTCTATCAACACAAGAGAGTCCGCAGCTATATTTTTCTCAGCACTCTTAACCCTAGAAAATTACAACCAGGGCTTAAATACATAACTTCCCGAAACAACAGATTTCGCCCAAAACCCGACTGTCGGTCGACCGGCCGGTCGACCGACTCCCTCTTCCGGTCGACCGAGCCGGTCGACCGAAACAAACAGAGAGTTAGGTTGCTTACAGAGACCCTTTCCGGTCGACCGGTCCGGTCGACCGGCGCAACCAAGACCCTCTTCGGTCGACCGGTCCGGTCGACCGACGAAACCTGGGAGCACCTGTGCATTTCGTGCACGTCGGTCGACCGGTCCGGTCGACCGACTACTGTCTTTTCTGCTGCTGCTTCGTTTTTCCTGCCTGCTGTTCCGTCGCCTTTCGTCGTAGACTCCTTGGCAGTCTTCAACAGCACCTGGCATGACTTCACTTCCTCTACTGTACTCTCTCCTCCAACAGTTGGAGCAATTAATAAAAGGTTAGCCATGTGTTTCTTCTTATTTCTCTCTTAAATTCTTTTTTTAAAACCGATTTCCAAGCACCTTTTTTTTTATGCCTTCTTCTTCTCCTCCTCCTTCCTTTGATTTTGTTTTGTTTCTTTTCTTTTTTCCTTTTTGAAACAAAGAAAAATCGTTTTAACCATTTTAATGAAAATACTGAAAAGCTTCCATCGCATCCCTCCTCGTGGATTCGACCTGCATAACCACTTTACTATCTCCGTAGTATCGAGGAAGCCAAAGCACCAATCTTCATCTCAGATTTTTCAAATACTGTTTTCTGTGCTCGGTTTGCCCACAATCAGAACACACGTAGGAAAGAATATCTTTCAAGTTATGAGCATCGGTATTGTGCTCGCCTTGGACTCTCGGGGATGAGAATCAGTAGGTGAAATGTAGAAAGAACCGACAGAGAAAATTTTCAGTGTGGTGGAAGGGTAGACTAACACAGGGAACTGTTACTGTGATAACAACAGAAACAGGAAAACTTTCAGTGTAGTGGATGGACTAGCGCATGAAACTGCTAGTATGAAACATGAAAACTTTTAATATAATGGTGTATATGTGTGCTCTCAAAGCTAGGGAAGCAATTCCCTTCTCTTTGGATAAGAAGGAACATATATACTTGATAGGAATGCCAGCGTGGAGGCAGAATTGATGGGTTGTTGTAACTACATGATCTGCACATACTTGATTTGTTGTTATCATTGTGATTGCTAGTGCTGGTTGGTTTAGATTACAGATCAGAGAATTCGTCACAGTTCATAACTGTCCGCGCTAAACGTGGGGAGGATGGAGCTGCGTAACGGTAAGCGGAGATCTCAACGGACTGACCTTTTAAGATTCTGACTTGAGGTTGGAGATTTTTAGAACGGAAAAAGCCTTGGGAAGGTAAAGACCTCAGAGTTGTGGAGTGCTGCCCTGGATTGAAGACGCCTTCAGGACAGAGGGTAGCTCAAGGATGGAAGGGGCTTCGGGGTGGAGGAATAAAACCTTGAGAAGGTTGGATGTGGTGAAGGCTCTGCGTTAGACTATGGGAGTTGTGGATTTCTCAGGGAATTTCTTGATAGCTTGAGCACGTGTCATCATCCTGCTGAAATTCACACTTTAACCGCTACAAGTAGATTCAAAGGCCGAATCAGTTCGATTGAGCGTCGAGGAACATTCTCTAATAGACTTGACAGATTGAGCTTGTGCTGGATTCAAATTAGAACTAAAATTTGTTCAATCCAACTTGGATTTTGGTTTTTTTAATCAGACTAGAGAAAAATATTCAGTGTCGAACACCCAAGATTGTCGATAATATAATCTAAAAGAAGTCTCCTGACGAGATGCCCATGCAAGCTTGTTCGGGTCTTTCTTTCATATAAATTGTGCTCTTTTGCAAAGCCAAATTGGAGCTTAGACATTTATTTGAGAAACTTTTGGTCATTCCTCGCATTATACTTATTTCAAATTTGTCATAGTCACCAGATTTACCTTTTTTTAATTTTTCTAGGATTTTTGGGAATTTTTAAACCGATCCTAACACATTCAATATTTATATGTCATTTCAGTGATTCAAATAAACTTTCTTGCACCAAGTTCTATACCATTTGAAATACTCTTCATAAGCTTTTCAATACAACTCGAATCGTCGGATTCCAATATCGTATGCAAAAGTTACGAAGAAAACAATCCAATGGCATTTTCTATATTTCTTAAAAAAAAATCCAGATGGTAGTATAATACCTTCCAACCTTGCACAGTAGTTGGCTACAGTACAACCCTTCTGACATGTGTTTTTTTTTGACTTTTAAAGAGCCATTTTTAGTTTCAAAGTTCATTTATGAACCCTAATGATATGATACTACCATCTGGGCCTTTGAAACAGAAGCTTTTCAACATTGTATATTGAGTTTCTTCCCCTTTCAAGCTCATCTTGTCCCCTCTCCTCTTTCCATATAAAAGATGGGGAAATTGGTCTTGATAAAACACACCAACATGAAAGCAATTTCGATGCTCTGTAAACAAAGATCTCTTGCTTTCCCTTGTTTTCTCTCCTCTAAATTTCTTCTAGAGGTTTTTTTTTCATGGTCATGTCCACGTTAAATGTGGTACAATATGAGGCATGCTCGATAGGTCAAATGTTCTTTACCTTAGCGGCTCACTCTGCATCTCAATAAGCATTCTCTTACCTTAACTCTTTTTATTCTTTTATATTCATTTTGCACTTAGATCATATAATATCTTCTAGCATACATTTATCTCTATATATTTACCTTAAATTTGAGAAAGTGGGATTAACTTTAATTATCCACTCCATTATCCCTTCTTTTCCTTACCTTAGCACTCTCTATCTAAAATTCTTATGTTATTTACATGCTTTGAATATATAATATTAAAGCCAAGTTCACGTCAGCCGCACGATCGAAGTTGTTGAGTTCGTTGGAGTTTCAAGAATGATGATGAGGGTAGGAGGATAAAGTAGTGGTTGGGGAGTACATAGGCAGTTGAGTTGCTAGAAATCAAGTTTGGAAAACATATGAGAAAGAAGATGATCATTAAAAAAAAAAATTCAAGTAATTAACTTTACAAATTAGAAAAGTTACAAAGATGAAATCGAGCCACCCGATGGTGTGACTTGATCCAAAGGGAAACTTCTCTATTTTTGTCTTCGTTTTAATGTTTTACTTTCCTTGACAAAAAAAAATTAAGACTGACTGGATCGAGAAAGCTGGGATAATTATTCTCCAGGTGCTGGATATAGTTGCTGTAAAACAAAACAGTGCACAAGCCCATGAATTTTGACATGCTAGCTGAAACAGGAAGGCTGCCATAGTTTCACTTGTCAACCGACGACGATACTCAATAGATAGACTCACTTGTCAACAAGCGACGATACAAGCAGGAAGCACGGAGTATTTTGAGAATTACAGTTCTACATACATATCTCGCCACACACAAATGAGGGAAGTTCAGCATACATTATCGTCCAGTACATAGCCAAAGCTCAGGCAACCTGCTAGTTAACAGAACATTTCACAGCAGCAGCATACTTTCGAGTTTATACATATAAGAAAACAGAAACGAACTGTATGTTCAGAGGAGACCCTAAATACTACTACAACAACAAGAAGTTAGTGTGTTTAGACGCTTTCGATGTGAATGGGGGAGTAACCTAAGAGAGGAGGGAAACCAAGGAGACAAATTCAGATGTCACCCTCCCCTTGGACCGTGTATTGATCACGAAGTGCTCCGGGTATTTTCTAAGAAGTGTCAGCAGGCCAAACCATGGTCTTCCTTTGCTCTCGCTCTGAGGCCAGTCCTCAGAAGTCAGGTATTTTCTTACCCTGTTGTGATGCCATACCTTCCCATATTGTTCAACAAGCTGTCTCAGTTCACAAAAATTGAAAGAAAAAGGAAGAAACTATTAAACAATGTCCAGCCAACATCAGAAAAATCTCAACTGTGAAAATAGAACAGTAAAAATGACACTATCCATCACAAGCTCCAACATCAAACAATCAGCAAGTAGCAAACAAAAGTTAAAAAAGAAAAAAATCATGAACAAAAGTTTAGTAAAAGCTTCTAATTTGGAGATTTTAGATAAACTAATCTGGAATGACTCTCACAATATACACTACAAAACACAAAGACCTTCTTAACGATAAACATGTCGAATTAGAAAAATCACTAAACCTCGAGCAGAGATACCGAGCAGTTTCAAAGTTCCAAGACATAAACGGGTATGACGAAAGAAACCATGACAGTTCCCTCAGCAGGTGACGTTGAAGATCAGCATAACAAATGGGCTTTCTGCCACTAGGATTTTACAGCATTTGAAGTTTTCTTCCTGGGTAGATGCAAAGTTAATGCAGCGAATATATATAACGAACCAAGAGCATTAGGAAACTTAGAAGAGAGAAATGCAGAAATTACATTCATTAGGTCTCTATATGAAATGACCTGAAACATATCAAACTCTCACCCATAACCTGAGCTATATGAAAATTAATGGCTTAATATTTTCTACCTTGGGTTTTCCTTGATGGCCTTACAGATGTGTCCTGGGTGAGTAGCCTCAGAAGCTTCACATTGTTCACAAACCAATTTGCAGTCTGAAATGGTGGCATGTGTTTAGATAGAAAGTGGGTGATGTCATTTCATGTGGTTGCAGTTTGAATGCACACAAATGCCTACAAAAAAAAAAAAACAATGCAGCATCGGGACCATGCAGAGCCTATGCCCATTTAAAGATCTAGTCCTTACCCAGAGGAGGTAAGATACTCTTTGATGCAAAAGAAAAAAAATTAAGGAAAATCCTCACCTTAAACTAGGAATGTAAACGAATTCGAATTATGCAAAGTTATCTGCATTTGTATCCTCTCGGATGCAAATATGACGTGAATA
The DNA here is from genome assembly GCA_038442645.1 of Agave tequilana. NCBI lineage: Eukaryota > Viridiplantae > Streptophyta > Magnoliopsida > Asparagales > Asparagaceae > Agave > Agave tequilana. The sequence goes on from JAVJIF010012368.1 coordinate 38,727, forward strand.
TCCTATCCACTTGAGTACATATTAGGATCTAGATATTGAAATTTGATTTTTCACGTATATGGACATGGGTACGAATTTGAAGCAAAAATCTCGATTCAGATTCAGATATCCACACTAAGATAATAATACCTATAACCTATTTGTATTTAGTGACCCTCACCCTTGACTCATATACCTACATAACCAGTGGCAGAGCCACGAATTTTCACAAAAAGGGGCGAAAAATAGAAGTACATAGTGCATAGAATGAATGATCTAAAATATGAATTCTCAAACCTAGATCAAAAGAAAGTTTAATCAAGTTACCGTCAATGCGACTTTTGCTTTGAGGAGAATTCTCATGTATTTCAATCAACAATTTTATGTTGGTGATAATTTATCAATTTATGATAAAAACTTATCCACGAGTACAACTTGTGAAAGAGACAAGACTAAGTCTGAAAAGAAAAGAGAAATTAGATGTTATGTCTAGACTTGAAAATAAAATTTACGCTATATTATATGATAAATGCTCTCCTCACAAATGTTTAATTAATCTAATTGTTTCTCAATATCATAATAATTAATTCTTCAACCAAAAAAATCTAACACTAATTCAATTAACTCAAATAACTAATACTAAAAAGTGCAAATACTAACAAATATATGAAAGAAAATACTTGACTGGATTGTTTTACCTTATTTAAATTATAAGATTCCCTTTTCTTTTCTTCTTCCTTTTTATTTCTTCTTCTTCTTTCTTTCTGTTTTTTATTTGTTCGCGGTGTATCTTAGTGATATTTTGATAATAAACATTCGAGATGAGGAAGATTGATTAAAAAAAAAAAGCAGATATGGCTTAAACAATATCAAATCAAAATGGTCTAAGAGTTTTATATTTTAAATTGTAAGAAAATTCAATGAAAATTAAAAATTTTACCTTTTCAAGTTTTAATTGCTGATTCACCCATTCACTTCTTCTCCTTATCTCCTGAGTTTAGATCTCATTACGATGTGAATAAGAAAATATTTGAAGCAAAACATTCTCCTTTTTCTCTTTGAGGAAGGATTTGTATTTTTTGGTCCTCTTTTTCTATGGTTGTTTCCTTGGAGAAATGATGTTTGTACTTTTGGTTTCCTTCTCTTGCGATAGAGAGTTGGGGAAACTAAGAAAACTCAAAGAGGTGCATATATTTCGGGATAGATAAAGATACGTGAGTGTTTTTATTTTCTTTTCCTTTTTTTTCTAAAGATAGACATATTGTTAGTCTAACTTCTTTTAGATTGTGACTCTATTACTAAAAATAATCTAGACCACTGAATAATATCTTTTGCTAGAAGAGTAGCTTAGATTTGACCTTTAAATTGATAAGAACGTCTTTCTTTGTAATTGTATAATTTTGTGGGGGCAGATATGTAAAGAAAGTACATTTTCACCTTAATTGGAGGCAAATCCTATATATAAGGAAATTCTCGGATGGATTGCAAGTGTGGGAAATTGCCACACTTGCCTGCATGTCCCTCCACCCCAGGACATAACCCATTAACAGTAGCCATTAGATAGCCCATACCCAACAACATCCGAAAATTATCCGTATTTGAATTCATAGCAGTTACAGGACCATAAGAAGCATGACTACTTGCGAGGCAAGATCATGTTCAAGGATGATTCTGGCAAAGGAGTTGCTAATGATCAAAGCATCTCTATGGAAGAAGGTGGGAACAAGGCTTCCAATTTACACGAGATCATAAACAAAAACAATTCATGTAGAAGGAAGAAACCTAAACATATAAATTGCAAATTTTATAAGGAATTTTTGTAATTACCTTATTTCATATAACAATGATCAAGAATAAACCACAAGATAGCTCACTTGCGAAGAGGATAGAGTGAGATGCCATCAATGGTTAAACCTTGAGTCTATAATTTGCTTTATTAGCTGGTCCATGGGGATTTTATTAGTTGATTTAGGGGCCACAAGAGATCGAAGTCTCGGTCGAGTCGTCTCTGACTTGGCAGGAGGCGAGACGAGTTCGAGACCCGATCCACACTTTTGGGCAGAATCAGTCCGACTTAGGGCCGACTCAGCGACGACTTGGCCGATTCAGCCGAGTCGGCCACGATTCGGCATTGTGCTCACTGCTCGCCCGTGAAGCTCACCTTTAAATGGCGGGAAATGGAAGAAAAAAATGAAACTCACCAGATCTCAACGTGAGACGCGCCACTCGCCACCGTGACCCTCGTTCGCCGACGTTCTTCTCAGCAGATCTCGCTGCCGCCATTCTTCTTCTCAAGTAATCTCCTATCCCTCTCTCTCCTCCCTCTCTCTCCTCTCCCTCTCCCTCTCCCTCGCTGTCTCTCTCCTTCTCTCCCATCTTTGTCTCTCTCCTCTCCCTCTGATCTCTCTCCCTCTCCTCTCTGTGTCTCTCCCTATCTTATCTCTGTTTCTCTCATCTTCCTTCTGATCTCCCATCTCTGTCTCCCTCTCCCTCCTGATCTCTCCCTCCTGATCTCTCCCTCGCTCTGTCCTCTCTGTTTCTCTCCTCTCCTGGTCTCTCTACCTCTCTCTATTTCTCTCTCTCGGTCTCTCCCTCTCTCCCCTTTATTTCTCTCTTTCTCTAGATCTCTCCCATCTCTCTCTACAGATATTTCTCTCTTTATTATTGTGTTAAATGCATTTAAGTAATTTGTGAATGTTGTTAAGTTTAATTAATTTAGGGAAAATTTTTTAATTTGGTTAACAGAGAAATTTAATTAAGAAACTTAACTAATTTGTTTAATTTAAAAATTTATCCTTACATGTTCTCATTGAAACAGAAAAAAATCAAAAGTATGTTCTCATCAAAGAGTGTAAAAAAAGTTAGAAAAGCCAGTTCAAAGTTCTTCCTCTTCAATGAAAGTATTCGTCGTAATGAAAAATTAGAAGTATAAGAAAAGCAGATGATGGTGGTAGTAAAGATGTGAGGGTTTTATCCAGTTCTAATAGAGATGATGATAAAGATGGTGATGATAATAACGACGGTGATGTCAGTGATGGCGGTGGTGATGCTGACAATAATGGAGGCAACAATAGTGCTGATGGAGGAACTTATACTCTTGAAGGTCATATGCAGAGATTGAATTTGACTCATGCCAATATTACGGTGTCAGATATGGCTATGACTACAGATCACAACTTGAAAGATCTACAAGTACTAGTATCGGTTTATCTACTAATCGCGGAGATGATTATGATGATGATTTTGTGCCTCATCGCAATTAAATATGAAAATAACTACATTAGCATGTATTTATGAATGTACTTTATGCAATTTACTATATTGTGTATGTATTTTGATATGTTTCTACCAGTGACACGTGTATTTATGCTTTCGCTTTATGTTTAGCATGCTAAGTGATATGTTTTGGACATGTGATACATGAATAATGATGTAAGTATTTTTTTTAAGATTTGTCGTGATTTTTTTTTTTTAAATTGAGCTTTCTATGTAGCATTTTGCGTACATTGTCCGAGACCGATCAAAGACGCCGCGACCGATCCGTCTCAGTGCTCGCCGAGTCGGCGGCCGAGACCGCGACTTTGAACCATGGGGGCCACTTATAGTCGATTGTTAAAAGAAGCGAGAAAGGAGATCTTTGCATGTTAATGGCATAATGTAAGAGGATTCAGAAGGACTCTAACAGGACCAACTAGATGCTGCAACATTGCTCTTGGGAAAGAAAATGAGAAAAAGGAGGTGCATTTTTGTTTATCCTATCTTAACCCACTTGTTTCTCTCTCTGACTTCCTTTTGATATATTTTTCTTTGAAAGTCAACATATAAGAATAGTTTTTGTCTATGGATTTCAATTGAGTTCAAAATGCATGTTGCTTAGGTAGAAGGTTCTTCTACCTACTCCCTACCGTTTTAATTGCTTTGATGCTTCTCCAATTACCTTCCTTGTCTTTCTCACAAATTTCTTCATTGAACCTAAATTTGTTGCTGCATAACTTTTTCCCACTAAGTCGTATTAATCAGCCTTGAAACCTCAACCAAAGATCACCATAAAGCTAAACTTTTACATAATAGAATTAAATTCTATTCAATCATACATCGAAGTCCTTAAATTGTAAATAACTGCTTCGCAAGCTGCATGTGAATTGCCAAAACTGAAACTATATCACCAGAATATAACCTTGAGGCCTACAGAACCTAATTTTTACTCTGCATTGTAGCCTTAGGAATCCAGGACCATAAAAATTGAACTTGCTCTTATTGTTTCCTTCAGAAAAGCCAAAATTGCGGAGCTCACTTGATTGTGTTGCTGCAACCTCCTAGTAGTCCCCAGTGAGGAAATTCATGACTGACATTGTTTGTTAAGCCAAAGAAGTCATACTAAATAATATTTAACATTATTCATATCCTGTCTTGCTAGGGCAAATGTTTTGCATATCCAGGATTGCTTGCAAAGAGCGGGTTGCTCCTCAGGTGTTCAAGTATTCGGAGTCACCAAAGTCTGCACAGCAATTGTATCTTTTCTAGACATTTTGTAAACCACTGACCAATTCAATCGATAGTAATAGGGTGAAATAAAAAACCCATTTTTCTACTAGAGAAAGAATGATTGATGACTCAAATTTTCTATAATTACCCAAAATTCCTCTCCTCCTTTTTCTTGGATCAATAGGCCATACCTTAGTTGTGAGAGCATGGTTTGAATCTTTAAATCTATTCCCCGCTCCAAAGAGGTATTACCATTGTGCTATAGTGACACTTGCAAAACTCTTCTCTCCTCCCTGACAAAGCCTTTCCACCGAAGTCTCATGTTGCATGCTCCACACATAACACACTAAGAAACTACTAACTAGTAATCAACTTATGTATGCAGTTAACTGTGTGTTCGCCAAGGATATAGGCGGTCCCATCTAAGGAGGTATCAAGCAGCAATTAGGTGCCAGGCAGTTATCCCCAAACACTAGGCAGAAACGAGGCACTGAAGAAGACAGATGTCGAAGGCGTTTGAAAAAGCATACAAAGGTTAGGAGATTGCAAAACATTGGAAGCATGGGCTAGCATCATGCCAAAAACACATGAATACCAACGCATTTTGTTTCCTCACTTAGGGGCACATTCGGTGTTGCTAGGATAGTGGATACAGGTACAGCTGTCACTTTTTGACACCAACACAGTACAAGGCATCAGATTATCCTAACTCAATTCATATGATTCAAGCACATGCCCAAGAGAGGGGGTAAGCAGGGAGGAGGGAAGAGAGAGAGTTGAATATTAGCTGCCAAAGAGGAAATTTGCTCTCTTGGCAACCCACAATACACCCATATCCAAGAAGAGCAAGAGAGGTGAAAATTGAATATCAGCAGCTAAAGGAGAGAACTTCCCCCATGGCAGTTGACAACCCCCAATGTACCACATCTAATGGACCCTGAAGCATGTATGGAAAAAGACCTTGTGGTATGGAGACCTCTCAACCATGAATTGGTTGTAAGATTAATAATTTTTCAACAATATAACATATGAGACCGCTAGATCATGGGTCAAGAGTTGTCTAACCACATACTTAATTTTCATTCATATACGTTTTAGACCATGAAAATGATATGAATAGTGTGGATCATCAACACAGTACATGCACAACCCATCCACCCATGCTATGAGACAGTTTAATTAGGCTGGCCCCAATAGAATTTGAGCTTGGCTCAAATGAGATCACTCCAATGAATCATACAAATGAAAACACTAGATCATGGATCAAGAGTTGCCAAACCACTTAATCTAACTTCACATATGTTTTAGACCATGAAAAGGATATAAATGGTGTGGATCGTCCATTCTCATGCACCACCGCCCACACTAAGAGACAAAGAGGTTTGACTAGGCTGAATCCAATAGGATTTGAGCTCGAATCCAATCAGTAAGGATGTGTGGACAGCATGTTTTGAAGTCCAGCCAGTCAGATGTAATCTATGACATATAAATAGCCTTTTATATCTGAATTTTCTTCATTTTTTTTAAGTAATTCACACATCAATACCTCACAAAATAAGTGGCTGACAGTATCACCTAAAACCATGATTTGAAGCCTATAAAATGGGAATCCAAACCCTTGATCTTGATGATCTGACCGTGTTGAGACCTTCAGACACCAAATTTCAATGCCTTAATAAACAAAATCTATATTTAAACACCATCCATTTTGGGAGATGTTGATGCTTAAGAAATCTCAAAATCATTTAGCTTTTAATATATAGGAATTTTAAGTGGTATATAGATAAAGTTAGCAGTGAAACAAAAAAGAGAAGGGAGAAGAAGAAGAAAAAAAAGCGGAGTGGGATGATTAAGATTAGAGGTGGGATGATTAAGATGTTGAGTTTGATAGTTCAACCTATACTACACAGTATAGACGCGCTTGCGCTCCATATTAGGGTATGTTTACAATTATGATAATAATGGAGGTGTGTAGGACTAAAATTGACCTTTCATTTTTTTAGATAAAATATCTGAGATTTATTTAATTTGATGCATTGAAATTCACCCTACATGGGAGGGTTTTATTTTTATTTCAGGTTCGTGGCTTCCAATAAAGTTGAAACTTATTGTTAATTACACTCTTTTAAAGAGAAATCTCCGATTAAGAGACCTAAGATAATTATCAAAAAAACATAATTGGAGGAAATACGAGTTTTATTCACGATTTTCTCATTTTACATGGTTTTACCAGGTCATACCCCTAGTTTTTACATAGGACAAAAATATAGAAATTTCATGAATAAAATGGAATTTGCATTTGTTTCTTTTAGTGACATGGAGGTCAAATTCATATTTGCTTCCGTTTTACTGACAAGGTCATTGATGTCAAACGGGAACCCTATGGTGTGGTATATCAGTGATAGACCTGAATAAAGTAACGTTTCACCAAAACGATGATCTTCGATAGGAAATAAATCTAAAACTAATAATGTGATCGATGGATTTTAACATCATTGGCATGCGTACTTTAGACATTCTCAAGAATTCAATTACAACATTCATTTAATACGAACAATCCAATTCTCAATATCAGAACCCATAGATTAACAAGCACGAAGCGGATTCACACACAATCTCGCCAATGTAGTGGGCAGCAGGAATCATGATAACAATTTAGATAATAAATTGTAGTATAGTCAAATAATAATCCAACTGCTGAAAAATAAATTACCTACTGAGAAGCGCGTTCTCAGGTATGTCGATGTGTTTGCTGTTGAATTATTGTTGTTGATTTCCCTGTACCGTTGACTCGCTACTGAAGTTGTGCTTGTGTTGTTGCAGGTAAGGGACTGTCGGACTGTTGTTGATGCTCTGGAGGTGCGCGGCAGGAAATAGATGAGCATGTGATTGTTGTGATAGTGCCGCAGCGGTAAAGGGAAGGGAACTCGGGGAGTTCTGCTGCTGGTGATTTGCTTACGCAAGAGGAGGGAGACGGGTGTGTTGCTATGTGGACACAACACAGGATGATATTGGGGGGAAGGCACTTCCTTGATTGGCTGTTGATTGGTTGGGGATATGGCGCGACAAGAGGTGGGGGGTTTGTCTTGGCTGTTGTGATTAAAAAGCAAGGATTGAGAATTTGGAGGGGGTTGTAAACTCTCTAATTAGAGATGGGAGTGAGCTGCTTGCTCAAGGGAAACAGGAGAGGAGGGCGCAACCGTGAAAGAGAAGTACGAAGGAGGATAACCAGTAGGACAATAGCATGAGGAGAGGTTCAGATCTGTAATTCAGATCTGCTCGTTGTAGGTGATGATGAGGATCAGTTGAGGTGTCAGGTGATGACGGGGGGGGCTTGTGAGTCTGTTTGCAGAGAGAGGATGTGGGCTATTTGCTATGCGTGAGTTCTATTGCTGTCGTTGCTTATGTCGCTGGCTGTTGGCACATGTAGAGGGGAGGAAAGTTGAAGGCTCTGCTTGATTCTGTAAACAGAAAGTTGATTTTGGGCTTCTCTCTCTTTCTCTGGATTTGTTTGTAATTAAAAATTTTGGGTGGTTGGGATTGAAATAGTGGGTAAAAGATAATAAGGATAAGAATAGATAGATGAGGATAAGATTTGGATATTGGCTTCACACTCAAAATCCGGAAAGATCGGGTTTCACACTTGGACTCGCAAAAGAGATTTCATTTTTGAAAACACTCAAATTTTTCATTAAGTAAACTTCATCATTGCAACTTATTAGATCTTTGCCTTTATAGGCCTACAAATTGAGGACTTTCTCCACGTAGTCGATGTGGGACTAAAAAAAGGAGAAATACAAAACTAAAACAAAGAAAACAATATCGACTCAAATAAATAAAAAAACAGACTCCAATCGACTGAAACAACTCGAACAATGGCACTCCTTGGATGTCCGCATCAGTCATATCTGAATATGAACAAGTGAATTTTCAGAGAACAACAAACATTTTGTTCATCCTGCCATTAAGGTTCCTACACTAAGGGCCTGTTTGTTTCGTTACAAAACGTCGCAAGTCGTAAAATGAGAATGGAAAAAGTGAACTGTAGCAGAGAAAATATATTGTGTTTTACGGTGTTTGGTAGATAAAGTGAAGTGTAAATGGAAAAGTATATTGTGTTTTACGGTGTTTGGTTGATAAAGTGAAAGTGTAAATGATAAAATATATTGTGCTTTACGGTGTTTGATTGGTAATGTAAAAGTGTAAGTGGAAAAGTTGATCACAAAATTAACTGTAGCAGTGATTTAAATACTATAAATATTATAAATAATATTAAATTAAATCTACTATTGCAAATTAAATTGTATTAATAAATTTGAGATAAAAAATTAATAATCTTAATATTTTATTTATAACAATAATATTAATAAAATATTAGCATAAATAGTAAAATATTACTAAAATATTAACTAAATAAATAATATAAAATTTTAAGAAATCTAAAGAACATTAATAAAATTTTAAGAATACTAATAAAATATAAATATTAAAAAAAATCTTACAAAATAATAAAATATAGTTATAATATTATAATATTAAAAATACTTGAAAATTATTATAATATAAATGTTATTATAATATTATTGTAATATTATAATATAAAATTAACAAGTAAAATATAATTATAATTTAATAATAAATTATTATTATAGTATTATTATACTGAATTATTATTACAATATTAACATAATAAAATATTAATATAATAATAAAATATTAATATAATAATAAAATATATTATGATATTAATAAAGTAATTTTTTATATTAAAAATAAATAATTAAATATATAGTAATTTTATATTAAAGTATAATATTGTTATATTAATAAAATATTAACTCTAAATAAAATAATAAAAAATGGAATAAGTATTAATAAAATAATAAAGTATTAAATAAAATATTAAATAAAAATATTAAATTAAAATATTAAAATATTAAAAATTAAAACAATATTAAAAACAATAAAAAAATTAAAAATTAAAAATATAAAATAATTAAATAAGAAATTGAACACTATTTAAAATATTAAATATTTAATAATATTAAATTATATATTGATTATCAAGTAACTGTTTTGAACTGTAAGTGTACTACAAGTGAGAGTTACATGACCACAAAATTAACTGTAGCAACTGCAAGTGGGAAAATATGAGTGTAAAAGTGAGATTTACATGACCACAAATTTAACTGTAGCAACTGCAAGTGGGAAAAGAAGAGTTGCATTTTGCAACTTGTTTTTCAGCGAAACAAACAACGGAAGATGGAAAAGAAGTTTTACGAGTTGCGTTTTGCGGCGTTTTGCAGCGAAACAAACACGCCCTAAACTCCAAGCTCTAAGAGGGTAAACTATAAGTAACAAGCCTTGCATCTTATACAGGTTTTCTGCTAGAAGATTCCTACATGAAACTCTAAGCTCTAAGAGGGTAAACTACAAGTAACAAGCCTTGCATCTTATACAGGTTTTCTGCTAGAAGATTCCTACATGAAACTCTAAGCACTAAGAGGGTAAACTACAAGTAACAAGCCTTGCATCCTATAAAGGCTTCCTGGTTGGAAGGTTCCTACATGAAACTCCATGCTCTAAGTGGGTAAACTATTAAGTAACAAAGCTTGCATCCTATACATGCTTCCTGTCTTGAAGGTTCCTCTATATGAAACTTCAAGCTTTGAGAGGGTAAACTATGAGTAGACAACAAGCCTTGCATCCTATATGGGCTTCCTGCCTAGAAAGTTCCTACGTGAAACTCCAAGCTCTAAGAGGGTAAGCTATGAGTATGCAATAAGTCTTGCATCCTATAGAGACTTCCTGCCTTGAAGGTTTCCTATATGAAGCTCCAAGCTCTAAGAGGGTAAACTTTGAGTAATCAACAAGCCTTGCGTTTCAAGCTCTAGCTCCGAGAGAGTCTCATATATGAAGATTGCATGCCATGAGGGTTTCTATTCGATATCTCTGTGAATAAGCAGAGAATTCTTGCGGGTTCTAAAGCCTAAAAGTCACTATTACCTTCAGACACAGAGCACACTGATGTAAGAGACTTTCAATGTATAGAAATATGTAATTAAGTAATTTCAAGAATTTATGGTATTCACGAAATTGGAGTATCAAAATGTATTGACTGAATAAAAGATACATAATGGTCTTTTGTCTACGGATTTAAATAACAAAACTACTTCTATGCAATCATAATTTTCTGTAAAATTTCAGAAGACTCTTTATGTTGCTTCTTTCAAGAGTGCATGGTGAGATTGGCTTACACTCGCTTGAGTTTGTTTGTCATTCTCAAGAACTTCTCTTGCATTGTGTATAGTGGATTCCGGATACTTTATAGCATAGTCTAACACATTGAGTTTCTAGAATCAATCTCCTGCACTTTGTCGCCAGCTTAATGAATTTTCTCGTTTAAGTCGTCAACACCACTCTTTGATGCTTTCAATTAAGCTCTCGCGTTGTTTCTTATTTTCTTCCAACCCTCTTGAGTAGATTATGTTTGAGATTTGGAACTAGACAGTTCCCATCTTTTGTTACTAATATTAATCAAACTGCACGAACATCAACAAGGTGATGATCATGAAACTGAGTACCCGGGAGCTTGGAAATGACACGAGGGTACAAAAAGTTTATACATATATTAATGTCATCATAAAGAAACCTTTTGCCTTAGTAGACATATGTGAAAGTCATCATAAAAAAAAACATATCAAGATTTTAAAATTTCAAACCATATATGGAAACATAGCTTAGCAGACATATAATTCTCATAGAAAAGGTGGTAGAACTTGCACACATGGTTTGAAATGTCAGCCATTTCCAATATACATTGGCAATATCATATCAGATTTTGTGGTACCTCATACGATATTAATCATGTAATATCGGCCGATAATCATGTGATATAGCCGACATTGATGACCGATATTAATGATATTCATACTATAAACTATTGGCCAATATTGATACCTATGCTTGCACGATTACGTGCACAAGTTCCTTCAAATCCTTCTAATGCAACTTTCCCAGGTGCATCTTATTCAAAAAAATATTCCAATAGACAACAGACTCCTCAGATGATATCACGACACAGTTCAAAGACTTGTCACTAAAGGATCCCCGTTAACGCAAAATCAATACTTCACGAGGCCAAGATAAACCATGCTTGCACGATTACGTGCACAAATTCCTTCAAATCCTTCTAATGCAAGTTCTCTAGTGCGCCTCATACAAAACATATTCCAATAAACAATGTAGCAGCGAGCTTGACACAGTTCAAAGACTTATTAATACTGAAGGAGTTAGAGCCCACTTAATGCAAAATCAAACTCCATGAGGCCAAGATACATCAAGTCATACCAGGCTAAATTGACATGGCATGCAAACTATTGGCAAACTCAATTTGCTAAGTTTAATGGAAATGGTTCACCTCATGAACATACTGCTCATTTCCTAGGTGCATGCCAAGAGACATTACATATGATGCACTTCTGCCTAGACAATCTGTGCAAACATCATCAGGCTATGCTTTCACTTGGTATAGTAAACTCCCTCCTGGTTCAACAAGGAATTGGGAACAACTGCAAGAGGCTTTCTTGTGGCGCTTCTACAACACATAGAGAATAGTAGGCATCACTGAGTTGACTTGAATAGAGCAAGCTCATAAGGGAAGGGCTGCTGACTGGATCAATCAGTGTGAGGAAATTCAGTGCCCGTTATCCTTAACGCATCACTGAGCCTGCAGCTGTTCAAATGTACATGAACAATCTTCGTCCAGGGATGGTTGTTCACCTGCAGGGAGTGCAACCTATGACTTTTGAAGACTTGGCCTCTAAAGTAACAGATAATGAAAACTATCTTAATCAGTTGACTTACCGAAGAAACTTTAAGTTCCTTGATCAGGGATTAGACAAAGGAAAGAAGGAACGTGGTCAAGATAATAAGTACAAACATGTGATGGAGACATCAGTGACATTGCAACACACTGAAGCCCAGACACAAGGTGCTAATTCTCAAACTAAGGATTCAAGGTTCAACAATTATGTCAAGCCTAAAACTTTGAAAGAAAGGCTCAAGAAACATTCCTTTCCCTAAGAGGTCAAAGATTTTTTTCAAGGAATTGCTTGAAATGAAGTTGATTCAATTATGTGAGCTCCCGTCAACCGAGTGAAGTTGCTAAGAGAAATGACGATGGTCGATATTGAAATACCATCGCATACCCGGTCATACTTAGCAAGATTAGTTTTGTCTTCAAAGACAGAGTTCAAGAGATCATAGATGATGGAACAATCGACTTCTCAAGACCTTCAGGAAAGAAAAACAGTCAGTCAATATGATAGTTGTTATTCAACCTGATAAGGAAGCTTCATGCTTAAGTGAAAATTCCTTAAAGTTGTCACCTTATGCAGTTCATTGTGTACCACCATTATATCGCCCTATGGAGCCTTCACCTTCATCCAGGTCTCCCTTAATGGTCCAAGCACTGGTTCACTCATCCATATGGAAGAACTACCTTCCCCTTGCACTCCACCAAATGCATGTGATGGGTCAACTCGACCCCTTACTCCATTTCCTTTCTTCACACTTTTAGTAAGTCTATTACCATTGTCTCAGTCGAAGCGTTGCTTGTTCAAGAAATCACTTATAAGGGAGGAGACACCAGAGGTCCCACCTGGATTTATATTTTATATCTACAAGCTTGATGCCTGAATTTGACACCAATAGATAATTCTTCTCTACCAGAACTCCCTTTACGAACAACAGATGATGAGGACTCAATGTCTAAACCTAAACAACTTTATACTAATCAAGGTTGTCCTTATGTCAGTAAGAGGCAAAAGAAGCAACAAAACTTTTAGAGCAAGAGTTCAGCCAGCAACGTATGGTCTTGTTCTAATGGGGTCTCTACTTCCTCCTCACCCTAAAAGGAAGAGTCTGGAATACAAAGTACTTCACAAAGCAATGGACAAGAAAAGAAATTGAAGGTTTTATCGCAAGGGTGTCTCATGACCTGTACATACGCAAACCTCAAGTGTCGGACAATGACATTCCTTGGGAAGGAGAACTAGGTTGTAATACAGACGGAGTTGTTAAAGGAGATGGCATACCATTATACTTTCCTGAAGAAACATAGGAAGTCAATATCACCACTCGTGCAGGCACCCAGACAGCAGAGATTCGCCCTCCCCCACTAAGTGTATGACACCTCGTTGGCCGAGGACTCAGAATGCTAATAATGTAACCCCAAGTGGGCGTCTCCTGCCCACACTGTTAAGTACAATGTATTGGCACAATTAAAGAAAATACCATCTCTTCTTAGTGTGTATCTTTGTGTTATCTTCTAGTTTGCGAAAAGTTTTTGTTATTGCAATGCAATTCGTTGATGACTATAGAATAGAGTCAGCCAATGTGGAAGCCTTGAATATTGAGTTCACTGGTGGAGACCTCTTGTTAGGTTCTAAACTTCAGCATAGGCTTTTACTAGTCCCAGGTGATCTAGAAGATATACCTGTCAATCGCATCATGCGTGATTGTGGATCTGTTGTAAATCTATTACCACTGAGGACATTTACAAGGTTAGGGTATACTGTGAGGAACCTCACAACTGGTAACATACTTATTCAAGGCTTTAACCAAACAGGACAACAAGCCCTTGGAACTACACGCTTGACATTAAAATTTCATGGGTGGATCTCCACTTCCCTCTTTCATGTGATTGATGCATTCACATCTTATAATGCATTCCTTAGGCATCCTTGGTTTCACGAACATGGTACCGACATCAAAGTTTCAAGTTTAAATCACGAAAAGAAAAGATTAGGAAGGGTTTTTGCAGACACGCGACCTTTCATAGTTGCAGAGGACTTTTATGTTGATCTAAGTTTTACTTCGATGGTGTTGTAGTTAGAGAAAACTGTTGATATCTCATTTTTGACGAGTTCACAATCGGAAGATTCATTTCACACCATGATTTTCACCCAGGATCATTGAGTTCAATCAAGTTCATTAAAATCATCCATCTTTCTTTTTCTCAGTTTTTTTAGGTATTTTCTTGAAATCATCTGAGAAAAAGTTGAGTTCATGAGCTCTTGATAATTCAACAATCTTCAACTGTGTGTGCTTGTGAGATTCAGTTTTGGTAAAATTGAGGCGCTCTATTAGAACCTCGAGATGGGACTAAGTTGTTTCTTTCTAATAAATATTAATTCCTGAATTAATTCATATGTTAATATTTGTTAGAATGTTTTTCACCATTATGTGCAGTGTGAGGGTCTTTTAAGCGTAATTTGCCTCTTTTCTCAAACAAGCCAACTTCTCATTCAAGCTATTTCAGTCTGAACTTGATCCTCTAGATTTTATCCAAAATAATTCCAAGATGACCCAATTTAAATTAACAGATTCTGATGAGAATTTTCTCAAGATTCAAATTAAAACTAAACTCGGTCAATCTCAACCTCATCTCCAGGAGATCAACCACAAAATCTAATTTATTTAGTTGATTTCTTCTCATCCAAGGATCCAATTGCAGATGGATACTCATCGGGTTTTTCAAACATCTTTCTTTATCCTAAAATCATTCAAATTAAATCTCATTTGAAAAGGGACAGCAACAAACAATTCATCACAAAGCTAAAAGCATCTCAAATCAAATGACAACACCATCCATCCATTCACAGTGTTTAAGGGGTTGTAATGTGATTGGTGTTTGTGGCTTTGCATGATATGACCAGTTTTGAATTCAAACAGAGAACAAGATATGGATAAAAGAGATTGGACACCTGTCTAGTGATGAGGCTGTGGGATTTGGGAATGGATTAGGTAATCAATTGATCAAATCAAGTTTTAAATCAAAGAGAGTTTATCTGAATTGGATATCTATATAACTGAGAGTTGCAGCTGCAACGAGAGAGGAGGCCAATAATTATTTAGGGGTGGCACACAAAGAAAATCATCCGACGGCAGCAAGAGCTAGGTTGGAGAGGAGCCAATTCATTGGAGAAAGGCCACCAGCATCATCCGAGCTACGCCGAGGGAGCGCAGCACAACACGCGCGAGTACGCAGTGACGGCAGCAGTGGTTCAGATCAGCGGCAAAGATTCGATCACTTGCAAAAACAAACTGGTCGGCATTGCAGTGGACGAAGGACAACGCACTGAAAGCTCTTCTTTGGTTCGGTTGTGTGTCCTACCTTCTTCCGTGTTCTTTTGTTTTTGATTCTTTGATATTCTGATGCTTGGGTCAGATCAATGCTAGCACACACCCATCTCACCCTCTAATTATTTCATGCAAACAACTCTCACACCAGACTAAGATCATTTGATAGGAATTTCATTCATTATTGCGGTCTTTGATTATAAGATGCATATGAAACTCATCTCATTCTACATGCTTCTACATCACGCATTTTCATGATTGACCTTATTCCTTTGTAGCTTTTCCATCTTGAATTAGTTTTTATTTACAAGAAAGGTCTATATTGCTTTTTTTTTTTCAAATTTCTTTCATGACATAATAATTTCTCATAATTTCGCATCCAATACACATTGGTACCCATCCTAGTTTTTCATAGGTAGGGAGGAGATCCGATCTGGATTCTCCTCCCCGGTGGGCTTCCCACTGGTGAGTTATCCACTTTCTCTACTTCACATATTAGTTATAGTTTTAGAATTTTACTGCTACACATTGTTTTCTAACCCCCCCCCCCCCCCCCCGCGCGAGTTTTCTTTTCTTGGGAGGGGTGAATATCGAGGAGCAAGCTTCCTAACAAGGTAGAATCCTTCATACGAAACGTGAACACTACATCTCCCAACATAATTTTCTTGCAGGTTTTCGAAGGGGAGCACCGCAAGTGGCAATCGCGATCTAAATTTTCTTCTTCCCATCTTCTACATTCGACAGGCTTCTACTAGTAACAAATCGAGATCTCCGAGAAGTTGCAACCACGAAAGGCTGTTCAACAAAGACGGGCCAAAATTTAATAATGAAGACAAAGCTCAACAGGAAGTAAAAGATAAGAAGACAATTTTCAGAAGAACTTATCGTTACGTACCTCAAGAGCAAAAGGAAGAATGGAGAGCCCATCTTTCAAGTACTTGAGAAAGTTTCAAATCAACACCCAAGCAGAAGTACAATGAATATAAAATTTAATAAGAATCAAAAGGGGTATGGGAGGTAGGACACGAAATACCCCACATCCAGTAATCTTCATTCCGGCTTCATCAGCTAAGT
Organism: Agave tequilana; assembly: GCA_038442645.1. NCBI lineage: Eukaryota > Viridiplantae > Streptophyta > Magnoliopsida > Asparagales > Asparagaceae > Agave > Agave tequilana. The sequence continues at coordinate 55,410 of JAVJIF010012368.1, forward strand.
CAAAGGGGACAACATCATGCCTCCCTATCCTATTCTATGATTCAAAGCCCAATAATATGATGAATAAGATGGGACGTGATGTGCACTCTACTCCTAGTCTCGGTGATGAAAAAGAGCCATAGTAGATATTTTGCAGAAGAAATGAAGCAACTATATTGAGGAATTGAAGTGTGAATCTGTGATTGATGTCTCTGGAGGAAAGAAAACAGTGTGCCGAGTTGGAAAAGGTTTGACAAGGAAAACAATAACTTCTCGACCTCAGATGCCTAAAAGAAGCAAAAGTGTTTTTTGTATCCTTCAATTATGAGTGTCTATTTTCTTTTTCAACAAATTTGAAAACTAACAATATAATCTTTTACATCTGTGTAAAATGCGAGATCTTCATTTACTTTGATATATTTCTATATTTTCAACTCCTACAAAAAGATGAAAACAAAACTGAAACTCACAATGAAGCTGTTAAAACCTTCGAAAACCTACCAATACTAAAGATTATTTGAAGGAATGATACTGAAACTGAAACCGAGTTCTCAAGCCTTGCTCTTCAAAACTCGTAAGCAAGAAATTTGAGGAATAATGCATAATAATATGTTGCGAGGATCAAACTCATGCACTGTCACTCGGTCAATATGATAATTGTTAGCGCAGTGGTGTGACCCCCACGGAACACTTAAAACATTTGCAGTTTTCAAAAAAGATGATCAGAAAGATTTGCATGTTTCAAACACTGAGAATATGCATGTTGCCTGGAACCAATGTCTTACATGCTTTTGTTAGCCCTATTGTATTTAGTCTGATGATGGTTACTCATTAAGCAACTTTCATACTAACAACTTTTATTCTAGTTTTGTGTTTTGATCTAGGTCAAAACACTTAAACGGAGGTCAGATGAAACAAAACTCATATTGTTATATCAATCAAGAAGGTGGTAGCACATTTCTAACTCAATTACTCAACTTACCCAATTTACCAAGATTTCTCAAAGTGGACCTAGAGTGCAAAGCCAAACAATGCAAAGTTTATTGAAGCAAGAGAATCTAGCCAAAGATTGTTAAATTTACTTTAGAATACCATGTAAGGTGAGAAGAATTGAGACAAGAAGTTTAACTGGCACTATATCATATTTTTGCACGCTTGTGCACCCATGTTTTGTTTTGATATCAAGTGTGTTTTCTCCAAAGTTTTATTAAATTGCACAAAAGCTTTTAAATTGTGTTTAAAATATCAATTTGGGCATATTTACTTTGATTATATATTATTAGAATTTATACATTTTTTTCTAATTTTTTTAAAAGCATTTAAATCAATTTTTCAAAACTAGGGATCATTTGGATCGACCGCTAGGTGACCACTAGAACCTAGCGGTCGACCGGATTGAAATAGCACATTTCAAAACTGAACAGCGTGCAGACCGCCAGGGTCGATTAAGCATCCGCTACTTGTCAGTTTTTGACCCCATGGTTCTGTTGGGTCTCGAATCGACCGCCAGGGTCGATTTTCGATCAAACGAATTGACAGCCAAAGTCGATTGATTGTCCGCTATTTGATAGTTTTTTTTACCCCAATCCTAAGGTGCATCCTGGGTCGATCGCCACGATTGATCAATTAACTGCCATAACCCTTTTGTCCTATTGGATCGCCCACTGGGTTCGATCAACTGTTCTACATTGAATTTAAGCGAGAACTTTTTGAATACTTTTCATTATTTTAATCCGAGTGCAGAGTACAAGTCAACAATGGTACACACGTGTCTATTGATATCTTTATTGTTCATCCACGAATCGACTATCAGGGATGATCAACCGTCTGTTGGATCGACTACGCTGACTTGGATGCGGTTTGAGTGATCAAACCGATCGACCGTCACACTTCAGTGGTCGACCGAAATGGTGCAGATTTTTATTTTGAGAGGATTTTGACACGAAATTTTGGACTGAACTTTTTCTCACTCACACTTATATTCTCCTCTCTATAAATACTATTTCTCACCACTCTTTTAGTAACTTGTGAAATACAAACTCACTCAAAGATTTCTCAAGCAAATACTTTTCTTTCCCAAGCTTATTCTTAAATATTTTCAAGAGTGGTTGAAATGTGCTTTCTTATTATGATTGTATTTTACACTCTTTATTCTCCACTCTTAATCTCTTCAAAAGTTCATTTAGATTCTAAATGCAAGCTTTTAACTTGATTTCTCAAGTATTTAGATCTAAAAGTGCCAAACTTTACTTGTCTTGATTCTTATTGCTAGTAAAGCTTCAAAGTTGTACTTCTTGTTTCTTGGTATCCGAGCTATATTGGTTCTCATCTTGTAAAGAGAATAAACTCTTATTGTGATTGTTTGTGAGAAAACCCAACCACTTGAAAAGTGGGTTGGTGAAGGTCTATACTTCTACCCGCAAAGAAAGTGGATTATAAGGTCTAGACTTTTACTCGAAAAGGAAGTCAGTTGTAAAAATCTACCCGGAAAGGAACCTACCAATAAAGATTGGTTGAAATCCTAAAAAAAAATGCCTCTAGATAGTAAAATAAGTCGGTTGGTGGCCGACCCACTATACATCGCACGCCGACCCCCATTGCTATATCTCTCATATTCTCCCTCTCTCTCATTTACTTGCTTATTGTTGTTTGGTTATTATTTCTTACCAGTGTTTATAGCATTATTTTCTTCATCCAACCAAATTGGGTATTAACTGTTGTAATTAGTTTTTAAACCTTATTCACCCCTCCTCTAGGGTTGCCAAATAGACTTCCAACTTTCAATATGTTTGATTATGTATCATTGATACTTGCAATATATCCAGACCGAGGTTAATACTGTCGGACGTCTCATCATAACTGAAAGTAACAAAAAAAAAACCTTAATTCCAAAGTCATAGCATTGTGATGTAATACGGGTTAGAATCGCAATCACCTTCAAGTAGAGAAATGAAAACTAGGATTATGAAAGAACAATGAAAAAGAGAAACTAGGGTTTATAGGAAAGAACCTGATAGATTTGAGTTTCGCACCCCTTACGCTAGCTTCGCACCCCTTACACTACGGGCTTCAGAACCCAATCTCAAGAACTCAACAGTTCTAAAATTTTAACTGAAAAAATTTATTTAATTATTATCTACTGAATAAAAGAAGTCTGATGCCTATTTATATGCTTTTACAAAAGAACATTTTTAAGGAATAACTGATGTGGTATCAAACACCCACATAAAAAGACAATAACTCAAAATAAACTAAGGCATGAAAAAATAACTGACAACTGGTGATATCATTCCCCCCGGGATGGAAGAAACTCGACCCAGCAAGTGAGGGCTCCTCCACAAAGCATCTCAATCGGGGCAAGGTGGTGGTCGTGGCAGCAGCACTGCTACATCACATCGAGACCATGGTGGGGGCGGTGAAGCTGGTCTCCGTGATAGATCGGCTGTAAAAGATGGCAGCTCAATCAAGGCACAGGGAGTAGACCGAGAGCATCATCCCTGCTGGAGACAGAGCTGATACCAGAATCTCATGGGGTATTAAACTCGTAAGCGATGAAAGAACTCTCTTCAGAATCCTATCGTAATATGTACGCCAAGCGTGCAACTTCCTCACAGCCTCAAGGTGACTCGTAGCCATCACCTTACTATTAACTGCAAATTCTTACAAAATACTATATGGGTATGCATAAATTTGTAGGTGTCATTGCAAATTACTAACAACCAGTGATATCATCAATATGTGTGATTGGCAAATGCAATGCAGTAGGCACTCTAGGCTAACTCCTAACGATGGGAGAATGAGAGATATGATCAATCTCTGCTAATGATAAACTGGACTCATAGATACACTCTAAACAACCAGTAAAAAAAGAAGTACTAGAGACTATTTGCAGGATCATAGCAAGGAACTCAGGTGACCCACTAGAATATGACTTCGTAGAAACGTCTATAAAATTATATTTTCAGCACAAGGGAACTCGAATGACTTACTAGGCACTGCGGGTATACTGAACTCAACTATATATTCACATCATCACCGGTACTATTAGAAGACATATGGGCCTCATCAAAATCAGTGTGCTGAAACCAACTGATATGTTTTCAATTATACTAGCAGTCTTAGGAGAAACGTGGACATCATCAACAATCTTCGAGTCGTCAATGTCATCACTAGGCACGGTTCTAATATATTGATTCTCCGAGGGACACTGATAATCATAATATTCATATCTCTCACACTTAGAACACCGGGGCTTGGCATTGGCTAGCGTTTTGAAAGTCAAGTCTAACTTGAATGCAACATCAAAGGTCTCTTTACTGGTGCTAAAACATAGGATCCAGTAATCATAGCACGCCTTATTTTAGGTCGTAAACCCAAACAAACTTAGTTACAGTCTCATAATGGTGCTCTCATGTCACTACAAAAGGCTAAGTCCTTAAATATGGCTATCTAATCCTGAATGAACTTATAAACCTGATGGAGATTGTGTAGCTGATTTAAGAGGTGGTCTCTATAACGTTGACTAGTCATGATGGATCAAATGCAAAATTCAATCAATCAAGCAAATGCAGTGGAGAATCCTAGACTCAAGTAAACAAATGCATGCACTAAGTGAAAAAATCCTAAAGTTTAAGTTCCAAATGCAAAGGAAATGAACTCCTAAAATGATGAAAAGTGACATACTGGTGCAATCACTAGATAGAAGCAAATAGCATTATAACTAATAAATTATCGCAATCTAAATAGTAATCACAAGTAATTTAATAGGTTAATAATTCAGCTTAAGTTAGGATATCACCTGAGGGGTGAGTCGATCACGCCGAAACGCAAAAATCCTCTAAAATTCCTCGGAGAAGTACTCACAACAAAGAGCTGAAAATCACACACAAGGTCATGAAATAGCAGTAGTATGAAATAAAAGAAAGTTGCCTCGAACTGAGCTCAATCGAACTGGAAATGAGGGCCTGAAATACTGCTTTCTACTGCACGAACAGTACCGGTTTCAAACAGAGGCTTGTAGATGTCAGGTTTGCTATCCAAAAGCTGCAAAACTTTTCCAGTATCTCCAAAACTTAGCTACAAACCACTACTTCAGACGGGACTCGAATTGCACTCCGAACAGGCCTCAAACACTCTGGAAGCTTGTTGCACCGCACTGTTGACTGAGTCTACTTAGTTGATTTAACTTGTCATGACTCAGCCTGAGTCGCCCGGTCTGAGTTGACTCTGTTGGTTCAACTCAGTGAAAACTGAGTCACTTGGTGTAGTAGAAGTGGCTCAGTGATACGGGACCGGGTCGGGTCACGAGCGGGTCGGGTTCAATTGGATCTGACCCAATCTATTCTAATCAAATAACTTCGATCAGATCTGATTTGATCCCTAACTGATCAAATCTCATAGCCTCTATCAACAACTGCGGAGGACGAGGTTGGAAGAGGAGGCAGACAACGACGATAGCGACGGCAAAGGTCGGCACTGCTACGGCGAAAACGAACGAGATCAGGAACCGAGGATGATGAGGCGCTGGCGATGGAGATCGGGGGTCGTCGACGAAGACTGAGGCGGGTAGAGGCAGTGTTGTTGAGGCTGAAGACGGAGTGGGATGAGGTCGACGAGGGATCGACGTCGATCAGGTGACGTTGGCGAGGTCGTGGCTATCGTGGTCGAAAGGAAATCGACGCGAGGGGGGTCTGCTGCAACCAACAGCGATCTGCGAAAAGAGGATGATGAGGGAGATCTCGTGGAGATCGGGTGCTCTGTAACGACGTTTGGGGGTGCAGAGGGGCGATGCAAGGTGTGGAGGTGAGGCGGTGGGTGCTGATGATGGAGGGAGATGTCAAAGTGATGTAGTGGGAAGGAGAGGTGATGAGGGTCGGGGTGATGGCAGACGAGAGGGGTAGTCGGCTGCTGTGGTTGCCGATGGGTTAGAGTTTGAAGGCAAAGATGATGGAGGTGATGATTTTTTATTTTTTTTAGGAAGTTAAAGTGGAGAAGATAAACAGTGGAGGGTTGGATTTTTTTGGGGGGAGGGGGTCGAATAGATTTTGTGAAACATACAAAGGGATGGAGATGGGGAGTTTACGAAAGGAGATGAATAGTGAATGATGTGAGAGGGAGATGAATGATCAGTGTACTTTGGGATTTTTTTTATTTTCTAAAGGATTTTGAGGGAATTTGCTACAGTATTTTTTTTTTGCGACGGAACTTGTTCCAAATCTAGGGCTTCAGATCTAGAACTAGGGTTTGAAGAAATGAGAGAATTTTGATGGATTGGAGCCTAGGCTCTGATACCAAACTGATGTAACACGGGTTAGAATCGCAATCACCTTCAAGAGAGAAATAAAAAATAGGATTTTGAAAGAACAATGAAAAGAGAAATTAGGATTTATAGAAAGGAACCGGATAGATTTGGACTTCACACCCCTTACGCGAGCTTCCACCTCTTAGACCACGGGCTTCACACCCCAATCTCAAGAACTCAACAGCTCTGAAATTTTAACTGAAAAAATTTTATTTAATCATTATCTACTGAATAAAAGAAGATCGATGCCTATTTATAGGCTTTTACAAAAGAACATTTTTAGGGGATAATAGATGTGGTATTAAACACCCACATAAAAAAGACAATAACACAAAATAAACTAAGGTATGAAAAAAATAACTGACAACTGGTGATGTCCTCATCACACTGCTTTCATGCTTTAGTGAAATCCCCTGACACCAACAAAGCTTCTCCCAGACCATATGAAACTCATTTTGACATTGGGTGTTTAGCTTCTCCCAGACCCTACGGAACTTGTTTTGACATACATATGCTGTGTGTTTCATATTAAATTCTAAAACTGGTTTGATTCCAACGGGCGGCTACGAACAGATCAAATATATGTTCATATCTAGTCTCTCTTAGCCAGCCTACATAATTCTTTAACAGTTAAGCCACTGCCTTAAATCAGTCAGGATTACTCTATACAAATCAAATCAGTTAAAGATCTTATACTGACATTGATACAATCACACACCAAACAGAAAATCGATATCATCATCATGTTGGTCATATCACATTGCAAACTAGTCTGATCTACCACAGATTTCAAAAGAAAAGTATTTTAAAAAAAAGTAAAAATATATGAAGGTCGCCATAAAGTAACCGATACTTTTACTAAAAACAATCTATCATAAATTCAGAAATAAGAACCTGGACGATTCAATGTCGTTGTTGCAACAACAAGAAAGAAGCAATCACTGTGTTGCACCAGATGACAAAGTCTGGCCATACCAAATCCACAAGAAAAGAGAGTGATGGCGGCGCTCCTACTTTTTTCTTGATTATGAAACCCTTGACCCCGTTTATGGAGTCTTTTGACTCATGTCCTCGATATATAAAGAGTCATGCTATCCTAATTGGATAATGAAACTTTAATTTTTATCTGATTATGACTATTAAATAAATAAATTCAAATTTGGGCTTGATTTTGAGTCTTGCAGTTTCCAAATCAAATCCCAACTGGTGCACGATTAGTTTGCAAGAGGTAACGTGCACTGATCTTTCAGGAAACGCAGGATCTTTTAAAAAAAAAAAATTAGCAAACACTATTTGTGAATTCTGGATAATGTGGAACTGTTTAAACTACATGTATAAAACAAAAGAAAAAATAGGAAAAACTGTTGGTCCTAGGAATTGAACTAAAATCCCTCATACAAAGATGCTACAATATAACCAAGAGACAACTCATTGCATTTGGTTTCAAATGAAACTCAGAAGTTATTTATTAATTTCTGCAAACCAGGATATGTGTGTGTGAGTGTATCCAATTACCTTTCCTTTAACCTAACTCCGAAGTTTTGATCATACTTCGCCTTGATCCAACAGGGTGAATGACCCTTAAACTAAACTCCAACCCGTATAAAATATTCTTGAGTTTGGGAACAAAACCCATACATAGTTTGCTAGCATCATTCTAGCTCTTGGCTCCATTTATAATAGATGCAAACATATACAGATAGATTTTACAGATCTTTGTGGCAAAATCCATTTGAAAAAAAAAACCAAAAAAAGACAATGATGAAAAATTTATTCTCTTGCATTACAAAAATTGTGCAATACACGATAGAAGATAAATTTATTGAAGAGCATCCCAACATATTGCACTTGAACTCACACACTCAAACTATAAGATTGCACGCTTGAGTCCAAGGGAAGCAATTTGTAGACACTGAAATGTCTATACCTCATAATGCTTATAAATGAGACAGGTGACAGATGAATGAAAGTCGTGAAATTTTTCCTGAGTGTTTTCATCACTCACAATACGGTGACAAATGTGCTTAGATGCTCATGTCTCATGACATTATCAACTTGATTTCTATGCTCCCATCTTGTTTGATGCTTGTATCACCACGACCCAACCTGAGGGCACTTATATGTTGATTGTACCACCATGACCCGACCTAAGGGGGGTACTTATAGTTTTGTGCTGCTTGATGTTCATGAAAATACATTTTAAAGTGTCAAGACGTAAAACTTAATGTGAGGACACATACACCCTCATTACAACTCAACTCAAGTATGAGGTTAGATGAACTTAACTACAACTCAAACTCAAGTTACTCAACTCATGTACAAGGGCATATACCCCTTCATTACAACTCAAACTCAACTCAAGCATCAGGGCAACACCCCAAGCTTGTTGGTACTCAGTACCCAGATATCTCTAAGCACCTTTAATACTTAAATATAAACATCAATTGATCGTGACATATATATATATATATATATATATATATATATATATATATATATATATATATATATATATATATATATATATATAGAGAGAGAGAGAGAGAGAGACTTGTGTAATTCCGGAAGGATTCGAGGCCGAATCCTTCCCACTCAAATACAATCCTACAACATTCGAATGCAAGATATATATATATATATATATATATATATATATATATATATATATATATATATATATAGAGAGAGAGAGAGAGAGAGAGACTTGTGTCCTTCCAAAAGGATTTGACCCCAGATCATTCTCACTCAAATACAACCCTCCGACATTCGAATACGAGATTCACTCCGTTGAAGTTGATCTATATTATTTCAAGTGTCTATAACCAAAAATCAAGTGTTTTGAATACTTTTTGTCCATCCATCAAGTAGGAAAAAACAGACGGCTTAAATAGTGAGTTGGTTAGTTTAACGGTGTAGAACATTTGAAAGCCAAAAAAAATTGGTTTGTAGGGGTTTTTAAATGTTTAGATCATAATGAAATGGCCGGATCGAGAATTTGTATGTCTAAAGACATAGATCTAACCAACTCACTACTTTCGGCCGTTCATTTTATGTCGCTTGATGGATGGGCAAAAAGTATTAAAAAATACTTGATTTTTGATTTATAGATGATTTTTGATTTATAGATACTTGAAATAATATAGATCAACTTCAACGGAGTGGATCTTGTATTTGAATGTCGGAGGGTTGAATTTGAGCGGGAAGGATCCGGGTTCAAATCCTTTTGGAATGACACAAGTCTCTCTCTCTCTCTCTCTCTCTCTCTCTCTCTATATATATTATATATATATATATATATATATATATATATGAGAAAAATGTATATCAGCCCGCGGGCTGAGAGTACTCTCTCAGCCTGCGGTGACGTGGCTCAATTTGTCACCTCACTAACTTGCGGCCCGCTTATAGGAAGAAGTTAAATTACCAAATACCCCTTATGAAAAGCTACTCTTTCGTTAACTTTCCTTATTGTTTATTATTATTTGCCCAAAAGGCAATTTTTGGAGCGCACGTTGTCTGACTTGGGTTATTATTTATTATTATTTTTTCCCCTTTCTTTTTGCCGCTCTTTATATTATTTAGGTTATTGTTTATAAATTAATTTTCCCCCTATTTCCTTATCTCTCTTTGTCAGATCTATGTTCTCCTACATAGTTTATTTTTTGTGTATATAATGTAGACAGAGACTTTGATCGCAGTGTACATGGTTAATTGCGACCAAGATCGCAATGTTATTATTGATAAAGAGGGCCAGCATCTGCAATCTAGGGTCGCAGTACAATGACTGCGACTTAGGTCGCAGTACGTTAGGTAGGTGTTTCTTTTATATTAACACGCATAGCGACCAAGGTCGCAGTGTTGTTGTTGATTAAGACTAAAGACCAGCAACTGCGACCAAGGTCGCAGTGTATTTTATTAAGACTGCGGCCAGCAACTGCGACCAAAGTCGCAACCTTCATTTTTAAAATTTTATACGGGTGAAGTAATATAATTATTAACTGCGTCCTTGGTCGCAGTATATTCGTTTAGCGTAAAAAATTTAAAATTAAGGTTTGCGACCAAGGTCGCAGTGTATTTTATTAAGACAGGGGCCAGCAACTGCGACCAAAGTCGCAACCTTCATTTTTAAAATTTTATACGGGTGAAGTAATATAATTATTAACTGCGTCCTTGGTCGCAGTATATTCGTTTAGCGTAAAATATTTAAAATTAAGGTTTGTAACAATTGTACAGCATTTCAACCAAGACATAGTAGTAAAAAATGTAATTCACACAATTAACCTTAGAAAACAAATTTATATATATTTAAAAAAAACAAAATACAATTTTTAAACTTCTAATCCTCGTCATCACCATCGTAATCAGATTCGTCGTCAAGAGTATGAATGCTTTCGTCTTCCGTATCGCTTTCCGTCCCTTCCTCCTCTTCAGCGACAATCTCCTCTTCGCTTTCTTCCTCTTCATGTTTGTATTTTGGTTCATCAATGAACTCCCAGAACGGGTCGTCTGTATCAAGCTCATCCTCTGACCCGTAGCGAGGCATCGCTTCAGAACTATACATCCAATCATCATTAGATGATTGGCTTTTTTTCGGTGAAGACGGTGGAGAAGACATTTTTTGAATCTATTTTCCGAACAGTGAGAGTAACGAGTTTGAGCAAAAATAATTTAGTATATTTTTAATCCTTTGCTGATGACCCTTTATATATTTTTAATCCCGGAATTTCAAAAGGTTTAAGCTCTCGGACCACGTGAATATCTCCCAAATTTATTTTCTACCTTTTCCCAAAAATTGTATACTTCCTAGGTGACCGTTCAGTTATCCAAAACAGTTTAAAAGTTAATACACTATAACTTTAAATTACTTTGAACTCCAAAATAGTTTATTATTGCGACCATAGTCGCATTGGGAACTGATAAATGATTAAGTAACTGCGACCATAAATTGTCAATTGTTAGTCATCAAATACTGTCCTTCGTATAATTTCTGAATTTTGTCCGATCCTCTTATGGACAATTAAATTGATTTTTACATATATTATGCGACCATGGACTGCGACTATGGTCGCAGTATTTAACGAGAGCGATAGTATAATCACAGTTTACGTGTTATTTATATTTTTTTTGTTCTTTATTTGTGAATGTTGTCTGATCCTCATATGAACAATTAAATTGTTTTTTACATATATTATGCGACCATGGACTACGACTATGATCGCAGTACCGCGACTATGGTCGCAGTACTTAACGAGAGCGATAGTATAATCACAGTTTACGTATTATCTTATATTCTTTTTTGTTCTTTATTTGTGACTGTTGTCTGAATAAGGACTGATTCTACAGTCGCAGTTCACCGTAACTGTTGTCTCAGCAGCCTATAAACTATGAATTATTTTTACTTATTGCATGCGTAGTAGGACTGCGACTATGGTCGCAGTATATAAGAACAGCGGTCGCAGTTTCATATGTAATTAAAAGAGCTTATAAGTTAATATAGTGAGAAAGAGACCTTACAAAAAAAGAGAATTAAAAGCTTTTTAAAAGAAGACAAATAAGGTTGAATATCAGAACATCAGGAAATCCTAATCCTCGTCATTATCACCATCATAAGCAGATTCGTCGTCTTCATTCTGTTTGTAAGGGGTATTTTTGTCAATTTGTTTCACAATTGTTTAGGCGGGAATTATTTGATTTTTTTGGAGCCTACACTCTGCGGCCGATGTGTGGCATATATTCAGCCACGTCCCGCAGGCTGAGAAACTCTCTCAGCCTGCAGGCTGAGGTACAGTAACCCCTATATATATATATATATATATATATATATATATATATATTATATATATATATATATATATATATATATATATATATTCTTGAGAAGCAGATAAATGCTTTCAAATATGATAGGCAGATGGTAATAATTAGGTGTGATATGGGAGTTATGATATTAATAAGGAAGATACAACAAACTACCCTACCAATCATGTCATGCCACATGGCCCACATGGTATGTAACTACCCATAACCACACTAGTCAGGCCTATAAATACCTATTCTCTCATCCATTCGATGGAGACAAAACAACATACAGGCGAAAATGAAGAATATAAAAAGAGATAATGTGATACAAGAGTAAAAGGGAGAAGGAGCACAACTAGAAAGAATAAGATACACATCTTTTCTAGTTCTTTTAACAAGGTAAGGGCATTGGGCTTCTAATCTCGGTGACCCAAAATCTCTCCCCTCTGTCTCTATAATGCATATGCATGGCATATTGTATCAACACTTTTAATAAAAATTATTTATTCACCGTTTATCTTCATTTATCATTTGCTTAGATAATGAGCTTCTTTTAATCAGGTTCTCAGGGTTATTCATAGATGTAATCAAAAAAAGCAAGTGATGGGGAACAAACATAAATTTAAGAATCGCTCCCTAGGATTTCTCACCCAAGCACACTGGCTATAAAGCTTTCAAAATAAATTTTAATTCATCTAAAAAAACTACCAAAAACAATAAGCAGTCTTGGCTTTTTAAATAAGCATACATCAACAGAGAAGTCCTATCACAACCGATGTGAAATTAAAATAAAACTGCAATATCTAAATTACAAAAAAGAGCCAAAAATAGAGATCTAAGATAACTAGTCCCACTAGGCTAGAGTCATCAAACTCTAATCAAACCAATGATAGGATGCGATGATATCTCCTGGTGTAGAACCGCAATCCTGAACTGATATCCACATCATTCCCCCGGAATTGGGGAAAACTCTACTATGTAGAGTACCAGGTCTCCTCGGCTCTCATAATATTCCAGACGATCAGGATTCAACCGTTAGAGCTCCTCCCGATTAATCAAGTGTCCTTAGAATCAGGTAGTCTTTTTCAATGAATTAAAAACATGTGGTAACCACCATCTCTAGAAGAAACAAGCTGATCATCAATAATTTCATCAATTTGGTTTGTCGTATGAATAGGTTGTATTTGAGGAAATGGAGGTAGTAAGGGTCTCTCAAAAATGGGTTCATGAGAAGGCTTTTCCAATAAAGGATTATCAGGGAAAAATTTTAGACTTTTATAGGCAACCAGCACCAAAATCAGGTGGGAGATCTAACTATATATGCATTAGAATTAAATTTTCTCAAAATTTTAGAAAGTCATGCACTAAGTGCATGCCATTTCTTTAGGTACCAGAAGGATACCGTCTCGGATGAATCCGAACCATCACCTAGTCTCCTACTTTAAATTCTTGTGTCTTCTTGTGCAAATCTGTATAAGCTTTATAGTTTGCATTACTTTTCTGAATTTGAGTGTTGATCTCTTTATGCAAGTCATGAATATGCGATGCAAATGATGCAGCTGACTCAGACATCCTAGTATGATGAGATGCTATAAAAATTAAATCTACGGATTACCTAGGTTGATACATATGCAATGCCTTAAATGGACTCATTCCTATGGTTCTATTGACAAAACTATTATAGCAAACTCAGCAGTAAGTAATACAAGATTGCATGTCCTTAAACTCTCACCCACTAGACACCGTATGAGATTACTCTGACTCCTATTGACTACTTCAGTTTGTCCATCGATTTGTAAGCGAAAAGCAATAGAAAACTGAAGTATAGTTCTCATTTTATACCACAATATTTTCCAAAGTAGTTTGTGAACTTCGCATCCCTGTCGGAGACAATTGTTTTGAGTAACCCATGTAATCTAACTTCATTAAAATAGATCCAAGAGGCGTCAGAAATTTTAGAACAAGATAGAAAGTGAGCCATTTTCGAAAAATGATCTACAAGTATAGAATCGTGCTTTCGTATAGTCTTTGAAAGACTAAGCACAAAATTCACACTGCATCTTGCCATAGGCAATTTGGAACCGAAAGTGGAGTATAAAGGCTCGTGTTTTACTTACGTTGCTTGGTTAATTGACATGTGTGACATTGGCCAACAAGCTCAGCAACATCCCTCCTCAAGCTTGGCCATTAGAAACAATGTTTCATAACTTTATTGTCTTGTTTCATCCAAAATGTCCAGCAAGTTCCCCAAGCATATAATTTGCAGACTAAGAATTCTCTCAAAGAGGTGCGAGGGATACACAGGTTACGAGAACGTAACAGATACTCATCTTGTAAGAGGAAGTCATCAACCTCATGAGTCAAACCATCCCTTGAGATAGTGCGTATATTTCAAAATTTTGGGCATGATTCATAAGTATTTTTAATTTTCTCAAACCCAACAACTTCAATGCTCATGACAGAAAGCAGGGTGCAACGACGGCTAAGTGCATCAGCGACCCTATTTTCGACTCTGGCCTTATGTTTGAGAACATAAGTATAATATTGAAGGAACTATACACACCTACCATGCTTCGAATTTAGTGTTTTAGAGTTGAGATATTTAAAGCATTCATGGGTGAATAAATAACGAATTTTTACGGTAATAAGTAATGGCGCCAATAACGCAGAGCTTGAACCACCGCATAGAACTCCTTATCTAAGTGGAGTACCGTTGCCGAGTGTCATTCAATTTTCACTAAAATAGGCAGCATGATGCTTTTGTTGACTCAATACACCTCTTATTCTAATGCTCGAGGCATCACAAGTAATTTCGAAAACTTTCAAAAATTTTGAAAGACTTATGACAAGAGCTTCTGTCATCCTCTCCTTGATTTTCCGAAACGCCTTGGCAGTAGCTTCAATCCACCTGAATTCTCCTTATCTTAGATAGTCGGTAATTGGGCCATGATGGTACTAAATTTCGAATAAACCGCCTGTAGAAAGTGACTAACCCATGAAAACTTCTCACTTCTCTAATGTTGCAGGGTTCTAGCCACTCTCCAATAGCCCTTCTTATCGGAGTTCGCAGAGACTCCCTTTGAAGACACAACTCTCAGAAAAATGACTTGGTCTGTAAAAAAAATACACTTTTGGGGTTGGCATATAAGCTCTCCTTTCTTAAAACTATACAGAACGGAGAGAGATGGTCCAAATGTTGCTTCATCGACTTACTATAGATGAAGATGTCTATACCACTAAAAAATTTCCTATAAAAGGTCGTAATACTTGTGTCATTACTCTCATAAAGGTGTTTAGAGCATTAGACAAGCCAAACGGCATGATCATTTACTCATACAACCTATCTTTCGTCTTAAAAGTTATCTTTCATTCATCTCCATGGCGGATTCGAATCTGGTGGAAACCACTCTTCAAATCAATCTTTGAAAAGATAATGGCACTGATATAATGTCAAGCATATCATCCAACTTGGGAATTGAAAAACAGTATTTCGCTATTATTTTGTTGATAGCACAGTTATCCATACGCGTTCGCCATGTGTTGTCTTTCTTTGGCGTCAATAGTGCGGCGACCGCACAAGGGCTCAAGTTGTCTCATACGAACCCTCTGCTCAATAACTCATCAACTTGCCTTTGTAATTCAGTATGTTCTATCGGGTTCATCCGATAGTGCGATAAGTTGAGCAAAGTGGTTCCTAGTACCAAATCAATAGCATGTTGGATATTCCGCATTGGTGGCAATTGACCTGGATATCCTTGAAAAACACATCATCAAATTTGGGGATGATATGAGTCACCGCAAGAGGAATCATCTCCTGAGATTCTTTTGCAACTTCTCGAACAACCATAACAATGATTTGTGTCTCATTAATAACTTCCTTTACAATTTTCTTAGGGTTAATTTAACTGAGGTTCTTTTCCTTTCGTGTTTCAGTCACCTTTTCTTGCCCTGTTTGAATTTTGGTTAACTTGGAATCAACTAGACCCGTTGCCCTTCCCCTCACAAGATTACATTCATATCAAATAACTAAGGCCGACAAGAATCACGTGACCCACATCTATGGATATCATATCGCACCAAATTTTATCCTTGTACGTTACAAATTGTACAGATACAAGACATCGTTTATTCACCTCCATAGATGTTGTGTTAACCAAGGCGACTTTGTATGGGCTAAGGTGAGGGAATGTTTTTAACCTTATCTTTGAGGCCAAACTGGATGACACAACTCTTCCACCATCAACAATGATTTTACAGTTCTTATCATCAATTTTTATCCAATTATGGAAGATCGTGGCTCTATGCAATCATCAGTGTTTTTAGGTTGCGCTAGGGTACATCTAACAATAGCAACTCACCTAATGAAGTTAAGAAACTCCTCATGTCTCGTATCATCATCAGAATCACTACCCTCATTTCCTATGAACACAACATCCTTTTGATACTCGTCCTGCACCTCATCTGATTAATCAGGTGCATCTGATTAATCATCCAAGAAAAGAGCTATAGATTTGCTTAGGCAAAACTTCTCCATGTGCCCATAACCTTGAAAATTAAACTTTATTTCTTTCTTTATCAAGAAAATAAAATTAATTAAATAGCAAATCAACTAATTATTTCAAATCTCATACCAGATTTTCTTTAAGTGTTTCCTTATCTTCACCAATGTATGGTTTCTCCACTTACTACCAAAGCAAAAAAAACAAAAAGAAAACGAAATAAGAAGAAACATAAGAAAAGAAAGGAGAGGGTGAAATCCTTTTAAAAAGGTTAGATGTAAATTTCTTTCTCCCATATATGGTTCTTCCTATGCTAGCATAATCGAGTCGTCCTCAACAATACAAGTCTTTTTTAGGTATTTTATACATCTCAAAACTTTGTACAAAGTTTATTATTTTTAATTATTTCTACTAGCTAATTTTTGCCTAAGTTTATTGTTTTTATATGTTATCGCTTTGTACATTATTAGCTTCTATTTCTTTTATCAATTCTATATTGCCCCTCGATAAATGTTTTTGGCTCTAACCCCCAGATTGTGATGCACGTTCTAGTAATATGCACGCTCAACATTCTCATCTGTTCATGATGAGTGTGCAAAATATTTTCCTTTGTATCATCACCTACATGAGAGGAAATGAGACCAAGCCTATTCGAAGATGCATGCACTTTAAGACCATCTGAAATACTAGAAGTGTGCCATGGATGTAGTACTGAAAATAGATAAATAAATATTAAATGTGGGCTCTGGATATCATTATATCCACATGAATCACTTGTCAAGAAGGACAAGTTGGATCCAGGAGGCACGTCTGCAATAAAGTGCTAGTTGTCCACCTATGACTTTCCTCTTCCACATCAGCTCTTAGCTGCCATGTGTCACCATTCTTGAGTAGCATTACATCTGTGCCTAATACGCTATACGACCAAGTTCATAAAAGCCCCAAGGCTCAAGCGCTCAACAACATAAACTATGCCCAAATTACCATGCATACTTCCTAACATTTCCACAATGTGTTTCATCACTTTAGAAAGCATTTTCAGAGCTAATTGTACATGGCATGAGATATATGCACTCATTAGATACTTTATGATAGTGATGTGCTATGCACAAATGAGTAAAGTATGAAGATAATCGATAAATTTAAACTTCACGATGCAAATTTGCGCACACATACTCACGTGAACTCACAAATATCTGTTGGTGATGTGAGTGTGAACAAATGAGTCACGATAAAAGTAAACTTTAGAATCCAACCAAAATAGAATCTATGTTATAACTAGTCAAAACTTAAATACCAAATCGTGGAGCAGGGATCGAAGTCTCGTCCGAGTTGTCTCTGACTCGGTAGGTTACAACACGAGTTCGAGACACGAATCGCACTTTTGGGTGGAATCGGGCCGACTCGGGGCCGAGTCGGCCCCGACTGTTCACCCATGATCGAGGCCGGTTAAAAGTAAAAGAAATTTTTGATCGAGATCGAGATCAATACCTACCTCTTCCTCTCGTCGTCGTTGTCGTTCGCCCCTGTCGTCGCCTTCGCCGTGAGCCCCCACTGCCGCTGCCATCATCAGCCCCCGCCTCCACCTCCGCCGCCCCCCAGGTCTCTCTTCCTCCCGCCCTCCCTCCAATCTCTCCCTCCCTCCGATCTATCCCTCTTTGTCTCTCCCCCTCTCTCGGTCTATCTCCTCTCCCGATCTCTCTCCTCTCTCCCTTTCTTAGTCTCTCTCTCTCCTCTCTATGTCTATCCCCTCTCCACCCTCTCTCCCTTAATCCCTCTCTATCTCTCTTTTATACTGTATTTTCATTTAAATTAGTTATTTTTGTAATTTAGTAATTTTAATGTAATTTAGTAATTTGAGATGATAATGATGATTTTGTGCCTCATCGCAATTTAATATCGAAATGACTACATTACAGGTATTTATGAATGTGTTCTGTGCAATTTATTATATTATACATATATTTTGATATGCTTCTACCGGCGACGCGTGTATTTATATTTTCACTTTATGTTTAGTGTGTTATGTGATATATTTTGGACATGTGATACATGAATATTGATGTCTATATTTTTTTAAGATTTATCATGATTTTTTCATAATTTTTTTAGTTTTTTATGTAGCGTATTGCGTGTATCGCCCGAGACCGATCCGAAAAGCAGCGACCGATTCGTCTAAGTGCCCACCGAGTCAGCAGCTAAGACCGCAACTTTGAACCAAGTCGTGGAGTGGGTGGGTGTGTATGTGTTTGATGGTGATTGGGGTGGGGGTGATTGGGGTGGGGGCGGAACTGCTTCAATATATGAAACAAAAGTTTGTATCGGTCCTGGTTATAGATATTGCCCCTCCCCATGTGAGTGCTACAGCACAGAAAACAAAATGATAGCTTATGCAAGATGCCAGATATCAAAAGAGGAGCATATTAATTACTATAAGTTAAAATTTTATACTAAAGCATCATTTATATATCTCATTTGAACTTCTAGCCAAGAAGGCAACTTTATATCAAGTTCTCAACAAACCTCTGCATGGAGCTTTGCCATAGGCATCCATTCTCCTGGGCCACATAGATCTGAGAGCACAGTAGCTACAGACGAGACTACATCCTTTTCTTCTAACTGCAAGAGTTGATGGTTATCTGCTTCCCTATCAACCCTTGATCTTGCTTCTGACTTTTTCTCTGTGAATAAGTAGACTGTTACCATATAATCCCCAAACAACTAAGAAAGTTTTCTCATCTGCACTTATCTGAATAAGAATAACAGAACAAAAGGAGAACTTCTCATAAGTCTTGAATTGTGAACACTCTATTGTGCAGGATGAGGTAAATACCATATATGACAGAAATGTATAATAAATCATTACAATAGTATAAATTACATGCAAGATGGATGTATACCCATTACATATAATAAACCAATGTATGCCGATGAGCAGTCCAAAAATAATTTAAAAAATCTAAATTATTCAGGATTCTGAGATGTCACATTTTCCTAAAGTCCATCATTAGGCTGACAACATAAAAGATGTCAAAGAGTGAAGCCATGTATCAGTTTAAAATCAGGTTAATGCCATCTTGGAGTTGCACATTAGTTTGATAGATAATTTTTATTTCGTGCTTTGCAAAAATAAAGTATAACTTTTACTTCGTGCTTTGCAAAAATAAAGGATAACTTTTATTTCGTGCTTTGCAAAAATAAGGATAACTTTTCTTCCAGGTTTGCAAATAAAGATACAAATTCTGAAAGTGTCTGCAATAGGGGTGGAGATTTTGACCGAGCCTGCGAACTCGACTGAATGGTAGAGTGATGAGATAGACCGTAATCAGTTCAACAAAACCAACTTGTTTAATAAACAGGTCGCATTAGTGTTCGATTCTTAACCACCTAACCCCAGTCAACATGTTTATACTTAATAATAACTGCCAACATTATACTTCATGGACAAAATGCTTGCAGTAATGGTGATTAGCAGGTGTGCTGAAGTTGGTTTGTATGTTCAAGTACCTCCCGCTGACCTACAAAAATTGTTAAACCTTTTACATTGACTCTGCCAGTTTATATCCTACTCGATCAGGCTGCAAACTCTACCCATCCATCCCAACTGTAAATAAATGAGTTACCGCGGTCAGGTTCAGGTAACTGTATATAGGTAGGTTGGGCTTTCATAGGTTCTTGATACATTTCATAAAAAGACCTGGTTTCGGGTGAGACTATATGATTTAGTTTCCTGACTTGACCCAGCCTACTGATACCCAATAAGCTCCTGAGGGCATTAGCTGTATAAAAGGAATATGACCAGAATTTAAGTTCCAAACCATATATTGAAGCAGTGAATAAGCCCTAGACAAAATGAAAGACATGATGTCTTGCACATTTAGGAAATTAAAGGCAATGTCCAAATGACGAATTTATAAGATTAGATGACTACAGAAACAAAGACCAATCTCATGTATGTCCTGAAAATGGCGAATGAATGCAGTTCATGCCTGAAATCTTAGATAATTAATCAATAGAACATGAGAACATTAGCTCAATATGTATATGTGTCGTATATAGCTATTATTCCATCATAAATTACTGTTTTGTCAAAGAAGTCAGTGAGGAGGAATATAAATCTTGAAAGAATAATTCACATTATGTATCCAACCTGGGATATAACACGACAAAGAGAGGTTTAGCATCTTATGACGTCAGCCTATGTAACACAAACACATCATGAAGACATACATGTGTCGTGGGCACTGACTTTTCTTGAACACTCATCAGAGACATGTCTCACACTTCTTAAACATGTCCTCAATCATAAACTATATTTTCTTAATTCCGGACACTTGTCAGATGCTTCTTGGACACATGTCCAACATTTCTCATGCACTTCTTTCTTCTCGTTCCATGTTTGAGATATGTATTTATTCCATTTATCAGAAGACTATACTAAGTATACTTTGGTGGAAAAAGACCGTCAAAGTGTTTAACTTGCATAAAACAATGAAAAGGTGTAGATATTTTATGATATAAGAATTGAAATATATTGAACTACTACATAGAAAGTTGAAGAACGAAAGACTATTTGATAGGTACAGAGAAAACACATGGGGAAGCAAATAAAAAAAAAGATTAGGGAAAAAAGAAAACAAGAATAAATGCTATGCCTCACACCAAAAACTCAAGGAAAACTATCCATCAAAGAAAAAAGAAAGCAAATATTTCAGTGGCATATCATTCCATCCCAAACTCTCATAGATTACGCAAAAAAAAAAGGTTTTTTAATACAAACCCCTCAAATCTTACATATTTAGAATATATCCCCCAAATCATTCATATTATAAATTTACCTTACAAATTATATCACTCTTAGAAAATCACCCCTCTTGTTACTATTATAGAATGAAAAGAGAATGTTCTGTTAATTAACTAAAATTAGATGAAAAAGACCCAAATTGCCCTTCCCAACCCTAACATCTTCCTTTGACTTAACAACCCTCCTTTCCTTTTAATTAAATGGAATCCCATAAAGGAGTGCCTCTCTCTATGTCTATCTAGGAGCGCCTCCCCCCCTCCCCCCATTTACTATTTTTTCTTAATTATACGTTGTAGTATGGTTTCAAGAATGGTGATTCAGTGATCAAAAAATTGTGGACCAAATCCAGTGCGAGTGAAATTAATTTTGCTCCATTCTTGAATTCAATAACAATTTCCCACTTCAGTTACAGAATAGAACTATGTAGGCATACTCTATGGAGGCAAACTCTAGAATCTCGAGGTTTTAGATAAAATAGAGCTAAAACAGAGTATATGGAGTGCAAATTTAGTAAACAGAAAATCTGAGATTATAATATTGTGACGCTAGACGGACAAAGAATACCGATGAGCGTCATCTTAAGTACTTGGGTTCTATTATCCAAAAGGATGGGGAGATCAATAGTGATGTCAACCATAGGATTCAAGCCGGCTGGTTGAAATGAAAGAGCGCAACAGGAGTTTTATGCGTCCATAACATTCCATTATGGCTGAAGGAAAAGTTTTATCGGACTGTTATTAAGCCAGCTTTATTATATAGCACAGAATGTTGGGCTATAAAGAGATATCATACTCAGAAGATGAGTGTAGTAGGGATGCACATGCTTCGTTAGATGTGTGGTAACACGAGAAGAAATAAGGTGAGAAATGAGAATATTCGTATTAAAATAGGCGTAACCCTATAGAAGAGAGACGAGAGAAAACCGCCTACGATTGTTTGGTCATGTGCGACGTAGACCTACAAATGCGCCAGTCAGGCGAGTAGAGCGTATCAAATTAGGGCAAGTTAAAAGAGTGCAAGGGAGACCGAAGAAAACATGGATGGAGGTGATACGACAAGATATAGAGGCTAAATGTCATAATAAAGGCATATTGCTCGATAGGAATGAGTGGAGAAAGTTGATCCATGTGTCCGATCTGGTGTAATTCTTTTTTGGTTCATGTAGCCTACCCCAAATACTTGGGACAAATGGCTTAGTTGTTGTTGTAGTTACAGAACAGAACTAAGTACAAAGAGTGCTTTAAATCCCATTAGCGAACGAGAATCTCATTTTCATTTGAAGGGATTAATTACTGTTTATCACCAAAAATAAAAATTCATGGTTTCTGTTGTTTTGCTTCCAGCTTAGTTAGCAATTAAATCTGCAATCATCAATTACCCAACAAGTTCTTGGAATGAAAAGTACATTACATGTACAATTGTGTATCTTATTTCCTTTGTAACGAATTCAGCTTTAGACCTGTCATTCAGTTATTAATGAATCTGTTTTTAGATTTAACAAATATCAGAAAAAGCTTCAAGGACTTGAGAATTTCAGACTTCTGAGAGAGAAAAAAATCAACTCCCGAAAAAACCCTAATAAGGGCAATGGGGCAATGAAGGGCAGCGAGGCTTGCGAGAGGAAGTTCGATATCAACGATGAGATAGCAGTGAAGATCTCCCGGCGATGACGAGGTCTCCACTGCTGATGGCAGGGGATTGAGAACGAATCAGATTCGTGAGTTATACAGTTGAGAAAATGAGGAAGGATCAGGTGAAGGGTGAGGAACCATAATAAAGAGAGGCATTGACCAAGTGAGTCTAGGGGCAAATCAGTCAAAACTAACACTAAACCTTTTAAAATTTAATAGATCTCAACATTAGGGGTAAGTTTCTAAAAGTGAAATAGTTTAGGAGGGTAAATTTATATAATGAATGATTTGGAGGGAATATTTCTAAATATGTAAGATTTTTATTTTATTTTATTTTATTTTTTGGAGGGGCGTATATATCTAAAAAAATCCCTAATAAAAAGATCTGTTGACTAATGTACGGCTACTGCCATTCTCAATTTGATATATGAGAGAAAGGATTTATTTCAAAATTATTTTAAGCCATTATCTTTCCATCTGCACAGTGAACAACTTTATAACAAGAAACTATGAACTATTTCTGATAAACAAAGTCTTCCATTGCAGGCAGCCCCAATGCAAATTCAGACCATGCAACTGGTACCTCTCTAACAATGTCACTGATGAATGAGGATTTAACATCACCAGCATCAAAGATTTTCCCACCAAAATGGGGAATCCACGGAGCACAACTCGAGGTGGAGAAAGTCCAATAAAGAATTGACCAAGTTTCATGACTGATTGCCAACCAGACATCAATCATCTATGATTTGGTGCCAAATTCATGAACAAGATGATCATAAGCAAGTAGTCTAACATAAAAGCACGAGGACCAATTGGCAAATAGGTCGACCTGCCATTTTTAGTATGTAAATTTAGCTCATGTGGTATGGGAGCAAGTCCCCATGTTCAACTAGACAAAGAGGCAAGATGATAAAATTCCTTTAAGGCAAATGCATTCATCTCCTAGGCACAGATTTCACCAAAGGAACCAAATGGAATCACATTCTCGTAAATTAAAATTATTAATTAAGATTCTATATTTATTTCTTCCCATATTCTTTCCTGTAATTGTCCAGATAAAGGATATCAGAAAGGTTCCATGGAGCAGCCAATCTCATGGCAAAAAGGGTTCCTGAAAGCAGCTCAAGTCATTGCAAAATAGACTTTGCCTTCCACTTTTTTATTCTGAAGTCCTTTTACTTACCTTCTCCTTTCATTTTCCACTATTCCCCTCTTCTGTTTCTTCATTCATATGCTAAGACTGAAGAAATTCTCTTGAGTTGTTTTTTTTTTTTTTTTTTTTTTTTTTTTTTTTTTTTTTTTTTTTTGGGAGGGGGGGAGGGGGGTGGGCGGTGGTGGTTGGTTGAGGGAAAAAGGAGAGGAGCCTGAATACCAGTAAGTTAACACTCAAGCATAACAATGACAATTTAAAACCCATAACTTCTTAATCAGTGACGGGCTTCAAAACAATAGCTGGTTAATATACATTATACAAAGTGAGCCCATTTCCATATAAAAGTCCTAGATCTATGCATATCTTATGTGGTGAACTATAGGGGGGGAAAACATGATATCACCATAACCCAAGGTTTGAGAACTCGGTTTTGGTTTTGGACTCTTCTTTTATCAAAGATTTTAACTTGCTTTGTTACTTTGTGAGGTCTCATTTTAAGTTTGGGTTTCAGATTTAGTGTATACAAGCATGCAAGCATCTTCAATTATTTGCATATACAATGTGTAAAAAGCATATAATATGATCATGTCGACTAAATTGGTGTTAAATCAAGAGAAACGAACTTATTATATTCAATCAGTTAACCAAAAATTAATCTAAATAATATGGAATCCATCAATTTAAAGTTACATTAAAGATTATAATCAGAATTACATTAATTATGATCTAATTATTATAAATTAGACTATACCGATTTGAGATGGCTATAAAAGTTGGAGATGAAATTATTAACTAGGTACATCATATTTCCTCTCTCTCCTTTGTTTTAAATATTTGTAGGTTTAGGTATGTTTGATCTGAAAGTAACCAAAACTATCAGACATCAAATACATATTGGGTGAAACTTAGGGCCTGTTTGTTTCGTTGCAAAACGTCGCAAGTCGTAAGTCGTAAAATGAGAATGGAAAAAATGAACTGTAGCAGAGAAAATATATTGTGTTTTACGGTGTTTGGTTGATAAAGTGGAGTGTAAATGGAAAAGTATATTGTGTTTTACGGTGTTTGGTTGATAAAGTGAAAGTGTAAATGATAAAGTATATTGTGTTTTACGGTGTTTGGTTGGTAATGTAAAAGTGTAAGTGGAAAAGTTGACCACAAAATTAACTGTAGTAGTAATTTAAATATTATAAATACTATTAAATTAAATCTACTATTACAAATTAAATTGTATTAATAAATTTGAGATAAAAAATTAATAATCTTAATATTTTATTTATAACAATAATATTAATAAAATATTAGTAAAATTAGTAAAATATTACTACAATATTAACTAAATAAGTAATTATAAAATTTTAAGAAAATCTAAAGAAACTGAATAAAATTTTAAGGATACTAATAAAACATAAATATTAAAAAATCTTAAGAAAATTAATAAAATATAGTTATAATATTATAATATTATAAAATACTTAAGATTATTATAATATTAAATTTTATGATAATAATATCGTAATATTATAAAAATATAAAATTAACAAAGTAAAATATAATTATAAATTTAATAATGAAATATTATTATGATATTATTATAATGAATTATTACAATATTAACATAATAAAATATTAATATAATTTTAAAGTATATTATAATATTAATAAAGTAATTATTTATATTAAGAAATAAATAAATTAAATATATAATAATTTTATATTAAAACACATTATTGTTATATTAATAAAATATTAAATTTAAATAAAATATTAAGAAAATTGGTGTAAATATTAATAAATAATAAAGTATTAAATAACAATATTAAATTATATATTAAATTAAAATAATAAAATAGTAAATATTAAAACAATCTTAAAAATAATAAAAAACTAAAAAATACCAGTATAAAATAATTCGGTAAGAAATTAAACACTATTAAAAATATTAAATATATTAAATATTTAATAATATTAAATTATATATTGATTATCAAGTAACTGCTTTGGCACTACGAATGTATTACAAGTAGAATTTACATGACCACAAAATTAACTGTAGCAGTTGCAAGTGGGAAAATTTGAGTGTAAAAGTGAGATTTATATGACCACAAATTTAACTGTAGCAACTGCAAGTGGGAAATGAGAGTTGTATTTTGCGAAATGTTTTGCAACGAAACAAACAGCTGAAAATGGAAAAGAGTTTTACGACTTGCGGTTTTGCGACGTTTTGCGGGGAAAACAAACAGGCCCTTAGTGAAACTGATACTACGTATCAGTTTTGGGCTGATCTCACTGAAATTGAGACAAAACACTAAAACCGAGATGAAACGAGTGAAACCTCACACCTCTATCACCTCATCAGAAGCCATCAGCTCATAATCCATTCAGTCCCTAATCATACCAAGCATCGAACACCCTTCAATACACGTACCACCCTCCACTCTCCAGTTCAACAAATGTGTCCTAACTCCTAACTTATCCACTAAAGAACTGTGCATCCTCTTAATGGAGAATATGTTACAATTATTGAAAAACAAAATTTGGTCGACGAGAGTATGTCACAAGGTCACTCATGCTTATCATAAAGGAAACTTTAATCCACAGCAAAAGTACCAAAGCAATTAATACCAATGTTAACCGACAAACAACAAAATCAATGTAGCATTTTCATTGAATTTGGGGCAAATTAATGTATCAGCTTTTGGAGTCTCCATTTTTATTAGAACTTTGTAACCTAAGATCAATAATTAGAATTTTAAAATCAAGATGATTTTTGTTTCTATACTGAAATCACAAGGCAAAATGCACCTTTTTTGAATTTTAATTTTGACGATATCATATTACACCTAACAAGAGAAAATTTAGAAAGATTTTATGGAACAAACATTTTATTTTTGTAAGGAGCATTGCAGCAAGTTTAGCAATGAAAAAATAGGACTACTGGGAGAGAATAGTCTTCTTTCTTTAGTGTTCTCTTTAATCATCAAAAGGTTCTTCTTTTCTTTTTCTCCTTTTCTCCTAACATATGTGATTAGTTATCAATTCTGCATATTTATCACATTTCCCCATCTGGTTTACAAATAAAACCCTACTATTAACCAGTTTCTATCTCTTGTGTGTGATTACACTGGATAAGAGAAAAACGGAGAAAATAAGCTTAATAGACCCATTTTTGGGTATTTATTAGAGTTTTCTTGAAGCCTAAGTCAATAGCCTTCTAGAAGCCACATTGGAGCCCGAATTGAAAGCCTTATCTGTAGAATCTACATGGCAAATAAAAGAAAATAAAAAATATCTGGAAGCTTCACTCAGCAAGAGGTTTGCGTGGCTAAAAGATCAGAGCCAACGGCCCTGATCTTGCCATGCAAACGCGGCTGGATCAGGGCTGATGGCCCTGATATTTGACATGTGGCCTCGGTTCTTGGGGGTTCAAGTCTCCTATGGTTATAAATACAGCTCCAAGGGAATCAGCCCTGATCTTTGACATGTGGCCTCGGTTCCTGGGGGTTCAAGTCTCCTATGCCTATAAATACAGCTCTAAGGGACCATAACGGGAAGAGAGAGCAGAATTAGGGTTTCTCCTTCTAGATTTAGATTAGGATTTTCTTTTCTTTTTCTTTTTCTTTCTTATATTTACTCTTCCTTTATAGATCTAGGACTAGGTTAGAGAGAGATTTATGAGAAAAAGAGAAAGATTGTAATAGAGAGTGACAATCTAATGCAAAACTCCTCTTTTATCTTCATAGTTTCTTGATTTAATCTACATTACATGCTTTATTTGCTTTCTAGATGAGTAGCTAATTTCTTCTCCATGGCTAACTAACTGCTAACACATTAACACACTAACTCTTGATTGATTTTCTAACCTACATAAATCTAGTAGCATCAAATAGGCCTTGCTCTTGCAAGAATTACTGATGGCTCATGATGATGTGTTCCTAACTCCTAACTTGCTAACAAGCTAACTTGCAACTCTCTTTTATTTCATGCTTGCTCTTTGTAATTTTGATGATTTAATATTAGATTGCTTCTTACTTGCTAAGTTTGGATGCTAATCATTTCTTATGAGTCATGTTTCGAAAGCTTCCTGCAATCAAGCCTAGGACTTGCCAATGATCTCTTGAGGCACTAATCACCCAAAGAGGTTAGTATGGTTAGTGGGATCAATTACTAGGAAGTTAGCCATGGGTTTTCCTTTTATTTGATTTCATTTTCAAACCTTCTCTTCACACATCACAGCACTTTGTTTTCCTATCCTTCTTCGTTTTTTTTCTCTTTTTCTTTTCTTTTTTCTTTTCTTTCTTTTGAACAAAGAACTCGTTATCGATTTCGTGAATTATCGAAAGCTTTTATCGTCTCCTTCCTTGTGGATACGATCTGCATAGCCATTATTGCAAGCGCAGAGTATTGAGAGAAGCCAAAGTACACAAGCATGATCCCTGATTTCTTACATTTTCTGTGCTTCAGTTTCGACTCGATCAAAATTTTACCGTCGTTGCTAGGGAGCGAAAACTGTATATTTACGAATTTGTTAACATTTTCTTCTCTGTTTTTGTGTACCAGTACAAATTGACAGAAACTAACAACTGCAGAAGACACATTACACATGTAGCTTCCTGCTGTAGGAAGCAGGGACTCAGAGTCCCTGATATTGCCGCGCAAACTCTGCAAAGTTAGGGGTTCTGACCCCCATTGTTTTAGGAGCTACAAATTTATGTTTTGTGACTTTTGTTGCTATTAGTTTTCCTGTTTGATTTTACCTCACACTGTAATAAATAACAGAAATCAGTGATTTTTAAAACGGTTTAGACATTTGTATTTAGGCACGTGTTAATTTTATTCCATATTACTATTTTTGTTCTGTTGTTGAGTGCTGGAGTAAGATGCACAACTTGCATTGCATATAAAGTAGAAAAAATAGTTGAGTGATTTAATTGCTTTGGGTGTTTTATCGTGCTATATTTGCACATTTGCACAAATTGATTCAAAGGGCAAAACCAAAATAATATAGGTGAGAAATTCATTACCCTTACTTGGCCCAAAAATCATCTCCTCACTCACACGATCCAAGCCTTAATAAAATTTGTTAGATGTTGGCCCCCAGAGACATCTCTGACTCATTACGAGATTGACCTCGGGAGAAAGTTGTTAGAATTTGACTCTTCCCAAATCGGTGTTTTAAGGATTGGGGATTAAGAGCTTGAACCTCAAAGATTCAGTGGTTTGATTAATTAGGCATGTTGCTCATCACAGATACCACCAAGTGAATCTTGCCCCTACTTAGCCAATTAACTTGTGGTTAGACTACTGCAGTATCTCTCTCTCCTGGACAATCAACCAGTCAGGAGTCGTCTAAGTTCAGGTCAACCCTAGCATAATCTTGATTGATTTTTTATTTTTTTTGTTTGTTGTTTGTTTGTTTTTTTTGTTTTTATTGTTTTTCTCGTGAAGTGGATTAGATCCAATTGTTTCCCATTCCAGATGAATCCATTTTTCATCCCGACCTCATTGACTCGGATATCTCCAACCCAGCTTTGCACAACATAACCCAACAAAATATGCCGGATTGATTTTGTCTGACTCAATATTACCCATATCACCAGACTTATGACCATAATTGGCAAAAATCATCTTAACTATTCATGGAGTCAGTGGGGATACGCCTCCCCTGAGCCAAATTTTCAAACACCTTTCCCATAAGCTTTCCAAAATTCGGCTTCATATCCTTCTTTTCAAGAACAATCAATTGAAGAAAAATCGAGTTAGAAAAAAGTATTGAAGCCTTACTTGAGTCCCAACAACAAATGCAGAATATGATTGACTAACAATTTCCACAAAATTTCCAAAATCAAGCTTCATTCTCACCTTTTCAAGTCCCACCGCAACAAAATGAAAAACCAAATGACTTGAAAAAGAGTATGGAAGCCGTGATTCAATCTCAAAATGCTTTCACCCAATCCATAAATAGATTAGAAGTACAAATGAGTCAATTAGTCAAAACAATTAATGATAGGAATGAGAAAACTCTCCCTAACCAATCTTGATCATTCATGATCTCTTTAACCATATTGATCCGGCCCAAGAATCATGGTTTTTGAAAGTTTTGTTGATAACTCTAATCAAGCTTCAATTTCATCACAAACACTTGAACTTGACCAATATCAAATCTTGAGAACCACATTAACAATCTGACAAGTTATCACTTCAATAAAATTGAATTTGAACATAAATGTGAACCCGAGCCTTAATTTTGTGATTCTATTCCATTTTTGAATCAATATTGACTCGTATATTTTTCCCTGATTTGAACCACATTCCCGAGTAAGTTTTGATTCTCATGCCTGGAAATCATGAACTTGAATCACCAATCTTGCAAAATACATTCCATTGATGAAAAATGAATGTGAGAACTTCAATTTTTTGATTTGGACCAAATTCTTGAACCAATTTTGAATCCCGAACTTTTGCTTGATTTGAATCAAATCCCTAAGTCAGTATTAGCTCTATACCTTTAACTCTTGAACCCAAATTGACCATCTCACCAAATCACATTCAATTGTTGGATAAAGGTTTGCAGCAATATGACTCTGAGATGATTTTTCATAATTAGGTGTTTGACTGGATAAATGTCAACATATGATCTTCCAAGAACATATTCAATTTTTGGGTTATAAAGGAATAGAGATAAATGGTGAGTTCCTGCGAACTCCAGATTCATTGCATTTGGCAGCAATTCCTGCACCAATTAGACCTTCAACGGAACCACCACCATGAGCATGAGGTAATATTTTTTCTTCCCTCTCTATTTTCATGTATTCACACATTCATGATGCATTGAGGACAATGAAATAAATATGGGGAAGGTTTGACAAACT
The DNA here is from genome assembly GCA_038442645.1 of Agave tequilana. Lineage (NCBI taxonomy): Eukaryota > Viridiplantae > Streptophyta > Magnoliopsida > Asparagales > Asparagaceae > Agave > Agave tequilana. The sequence continues at coordinate 86,448 of JAVJIF010012368.1, forward strand.
TAGATTTTTCTTTCTTTTAGGAATTTTTCTTTTTAGATTAGGACTTTTTCTTTTATATATAGCACTTTTCCTTTTTCTCTTAAAAACTTTATGAAATGAAGGGAAAAGATTTGATCTATTTTTCTGTAAAAATTAAGTTGGTCTTAGGAAGTAGGAGAACCATAATTATGATTTCTTAATTTTAGTCAAAATAAGAGGACTTGTTTGATTTTTAGGTTAAGGAAGAAAGGTTGGCAAGAAAATTTGATCTTGAATTTTTTTCCTTAGAAAAGTATGCACTTCACACTCATACATTTTGAGATGAAAACAAAAACTAGAATGCCTTTAAAAGATTAAAAAATAAAAAAATGATCACTAATTAAGCTGGGTAAATATGCCTCAGGAAACATGATTATTCACGTCTAACAGTGGTCAAAACAAATAATCCTCTTAAGTTTTATGGCCTTATTTACTTAAGTCCTTAAGCCCGATGGATGTTTTCTCATCTGATACCTTAAAACCATCTACTTTGAGAGTCATCGGCTAAAAGCTCGCTACCCGAAAAGATTAGAAAGCCAAATAAACTAAGAAAAAATATATAATTAAAATAAATGGCTTGATAGAGTTGAAATCCCAAAAATTTACACCAACACAAAGTGCATATTATCTAGGGTTTTATAAGAGATCAAGTGATTGCTTCAATTTAATTCCTTGTCTTGATTGATAACAAGGGAGACTAAGTTAAGGATGAATAGTTTGGTAAACCTATGACTTTTTATCACTTAAATTTTTGCAAGAATTTTTCAAAGATTTTCTCTCTGTTTCAAAATGAGTTTTTGAAAATACTAACACTTTGTTTTCTTTCTTTTAGATTTTGTGGGTGTAATCTGTTGAAAACCCTTAGGAGACTAAAACTCCTCCTCTAAGGATAACCTAGAGGTTTAAAGGCTTGTTGCACATGCTCAGTGCAGTCGCGAACCTGCGAAAGTAGCTTAATAAATTTCTTAGCATAGTTTTTCTTATTTTACTCGAAGACGAGCAAAAGATAGGTGTGAAAGTATGATTAGTCATCAATTCTACATATTTTATCGCATTTTCCCATCTGGTTTACAAATAAAGCACTGCTATTAACCGGTTTCTGTCTCGTGTGTGCAGATTACCCTGAATATTGGCAAAATAGAAAAAATAAGCTTAATAGACCCATTTTGGGTATTTATTAGAGTTTTCTTAAAGTCCAAGTCAATAGCCTTCTAGAAGTCACATTGGAGCCCGAATTGAAGGCCCTATCTGCAGAATCTACGTGGCAAATAAAAGAAAATAAAAATATCTGAAAGCTTCTCTGAGCAAAAGGTTTGCGTGGTTAAAAGATCAGAACCAGCAGCACTAATCTTGCCGCGCAAATGCAGGTGGATCAGGGCTGATGGCCCTGATCTTTGACACGTGGCCTTGTTTCTTGAGGCTCAAGTCTCCTATGTCTTTAAATACAGCGGGACCAAAAACGAGAAGATAGCATAAATTAGCATTTCTCCTTCTAGATTCAGATTAGGATTTTCTCTTCTTTTTCTTTTTCTTGTATTTTCTCTTCCTTTATAGATCTAGGACTAGGTTAGAGATTCATGAGAAAAAGAGAGATTGTAGTCGAGAGTGACAGTCTAATGCAAGACTCTCCTTTATCTTCATAGTTTCTTAATTTAATCTAAGTTTACATGTTTTATTTACCTTCTAGATGAGTAGCTAACTTTCTTCTCCCTGGCTAACTAACTACTAACCCATTAACAAACTCTTGGTTGATTTCTAATCTACATGAATCTAGTAGCATCAAAGAGGCATTGCTCTTGCAGGGTCCATAGATGGCTCATGATGATGGGTTCTTAACTCCTAACTTGCTAACAAGCTAACTTGCAACTCTCTTTTATTTCATACTTGCTCTTTGTAGTTTTGATGATTTAATATTAGGTTGCTTCTTATTTGCTATTTTAGATGCTAATCATTCTTATGGGTCACGCTTTGAAAGCTTCTTGCAGTCAAGCCTGGGACTTGCCAATGATCTCTTGAGGCACTAATCACCCAAAGAGGTTAGTATGATTAGTGGGATCAATAAGTGGGAGGTTAGCCATGGGTTTTTCTTTTATTTGATTTCATTTTCAAACCCCCTCTTCACATATCACATCACTGTATTTTCCTATCCTTCTCCGTCTTCTTCTCATTTTCTTTTATTTTTCTTTCTTTTGAAACAAAGAAGAACTCGTTATCGATTTCGTGAATTACCGATAAGCTTCTTTCGCCTCCCTCCTCGTAGATATGACCCACATAGCCAATATTGCTATCACGGAGTATTGACAGAAGCCAAAATATACACAAGCACGATCCCTGATTTCTTACATTTTCTTTGCTTCGGTTTCGACTCAATCAAAATCTTCCTGTTAGTATTTCTTCTATAAATATGTTTACATTTAGAAACTTTAACACCATTTATCTTTTAAATAGAAAGCTACCAATTTTCTTTTTCAGTTTATTTCTCAAACTAGAATGCTTGCACCCTATTACCCAGAATACACATTGTCAAGGTTAGGCCTTCCCATCTCCTCTAGAATACTGCAATATATACTGCTCGTCCAAAAGCATTATTTCGCGTTTGTATTTAATCCTAAATCATATCCCAGCGTCAAATTATCTGATTTTACAATAATTCATGAAGAAGATATATTTCGGGTTCACCAATTTAATCTTCCATTCATAGTTTCTCCATCAAACGTGTCTGATCATATCTATTCCGTGAACCCTAGATAATCTTTTTTTGAATCCCTAACTCTATCAAAGCATCAAAAACCCTTTTCATATGCTCATCACCCTTCAACAACAATCTTTGGACTTGATCATAACAAACCAAGCAAAAATCCCTAACCCTAATCAATTTCATCTAATTACCAACTTCAAACATAGCAATCACCACTAATTCAGATATAATTAGCAATTTATACTGACCTAGAATCCCCGATGGCACAGGCTTCCCCACGATCCCAGCGGTGGCGAGACTGTAATTCCTCTCATCCACCATCTCCTCCTCCTCCTCCTCCTCCTCCTCCTCTCTCGTCCTCATCCTCGTCCTCCTGGTTCCCATCCCCATACCCCAGCGGCCTCATCCCCCCTTGACGGGCCCCACTGCGTACGGGTTTACGGGGACCACCCTGGGCACAGCGGCGGCGGCGAAGATGGATCGCGTGGGGAGGAGGAAGTAGAACTTCTTGTCGCCGATCTGAAGCAGATCCTGGGAGTCCAGCTTGACCGGGGGGTTGCCGGGGAGGTGGAGGACGCCCTCGACGAGGCATCCGTTCTTGCCGATGACGTCAAGTGCGAAGCGGCGGCGCTGGAAGTCGTAGAAGATGCGGGCGTGGTGGCGGGAGATGTTCATGCCGCCGCCGAGGCTGGAGAGGTCTACGTCGACGGCGGACTTCTTGCTGTTGCGGCCGAGGATGATAGAGTAGGTCTGCATGTAGTACTCGAAGTCCTCGCCCTGGAGCTTGGCGAAGCCCGCCTCCACTTCACCGCCGGAGGAGGAGGGGGCGGCGGCGCCCCCGACCATCGCCATGGAGGATGGATGGATGGAGTGGGTCTTGGTTTGCTAGATGTCTTTGACTCGGAGGAAGGACGGACCGGGAGTTGGGAAATGAGACTCGATGGAGGAGTTGAGTTAGCAAGAGTTAGAGAGAGTTAGATGGAGCAGTAAAGAGTTAGCTTCGACACATGGGGCCGTTTGTTTCGCGTAAAACTCCGTAATTCGTAAATGACTTACTACCCAGTTACAACTATGGCGTTTGTTTGAATCGTAATTCGTAAAATACTTACGTAACTCAACTAACACTCACTTGCAACCCAGTTACCACTCACTTACAGCCCAGTTACAGTTAATTTGTGGTCATACAAATTTGTAATATTTTTTATATTAATATTAAAAAATTTTAATATTTAACTTTTTTAATATTTATTTGCAGTATTAAAACTTTTAAAATCACCAAATAGTTAATTTTGTGGTCAACTTTTTCACTTACGACTTATACATTACGACAACCAAACACCGTTAAGTACAATACACTTTCCCACTTTACAATTTTATATTATCAACCAAACACCGTAAAATTTACATACATGTAACTCATTTACAATTGTAAAAGACTTTACCAATTACAACTACAAATTACGGCCAGTTACACAGTTGGAGAGGAACGGATACAGCCACCCACAAAACTGATAGAGGCACCGTCAAAAACTATGAAAATGCCATTATCTTTTGACAGATTTAGCATCAGGGAAATAATGTAAAATGCCCATTTCCCACCTTCTTCCTCCTTCTTCCCCTCCTCACCTGCCTCCCTACCTCCCCGTCGCACTCAACTCAACCTGCATCCACGCCTTCCCCCCTGACCGCCCTGCCTCCTCGCCTGCCCTCCCCATCCCCATCCCTCAGATCTTGGCCGAACAGAGGTCGGGGAGCAGGGGAAGGTGTGGGAGATGACGAGGAGGCGAGGAGGGAGGGAGGGGGTCAGAGGGAGAGAGAGAGGAGAGAGGAGCGGAGGAGGTGGGGACGCAGGCGAGGAGGGGAAGAAGGAGGAAGAAGAAGGAAGAGGATAATTTGGTCATTTTTTAATTTTGATGGATGCCTTAATCACTTTGGTGGGTTCCTTCATCAAAGTGATGGGTGGCAATATTCGTTCCCCAGTTAGAGCAACTCCAAAGGAAGCTTTCTAAATTTGAGGAGCAAATATTAGCTCCCACAAAATTGATAAAGGCCTCCACCCAATAACTATGAAAATACCATTGCTTTATGGACAAATTTAACCACTGGGTAAAAGTCTAAAATACCATCCCCTTCTTCCTCCTCCTTCCACAGCAAGCAACGGTGGCAAGCGATGAACGGCGGCTGTCTGGCAGTCCTCCCTCTCTTTCCCCCGCCTCCCCCTCTCCCCGACCTCCCCATACCCACTTCCCCTCCTCCCTGCGAGGAGGGGGGTTTGAGAGCGAGGAGGGGGAGAAGGAGGAAGGCGGCGGGAGAGGGGGAGGGCTAAGGCACAGTGAGGGGGACGACGGCGGTGTGGGGGGGGGCCGGTGATGTGCACGGGGGTAGGTGGATGGAAGTTGGAGGAGGAAGTAGGAGAGGGGAAGAAGGAAGAAGAGATGTTGGAAATTTTAGAAAAAAATAAGGGGTCTTTATCAATTAGTGGGTATATAAATCAGATGGGTGCCTTTATCAGTTTGGTGGGTGCTAATATCCACTTCTCTAAATTTGAGCTATTTTAGGGGGAATATTAGTTTAGGGAATTCCTTATTTCATCTATGCTTCAAGGGAGCTCTCTAAATTTGAGTTATTTTGATATTTTATTTTTTTAAAGTCAATTTGACCAAGGACACTTTTGTATTATTTAATAATTTGTAATAGATTAAAATAATAATAAATATAGTTTAGAAAGTGAGTTTGGCTCTCTACATTTGGAGAGCTTAGGGTTTGCTCCTAAAATAGAGAGCCATACTAGGAGTAGCATTGGAGCTCAATTTATTGATTTTGCTCCCAAAAATAGGAAAAGAGGGAAAATAGAGAGCCCCTTTGGAGATGCTTTTAGGTGATTTTATGAGTGGACGAGTTCGGTGGTTTCAAGATAACTTGCTTGGCATTGTTACATTATAAGTTTCTAACTTCTAACTCGTGTTTGTTTTGAGGTGTTTGCAGGAATTTGCATCAACTTTTGCTAATTCTCATTGCAAGACATAAAATAAGAAAAATAAGAAACAGGTTCACCCTTAAATGTGGAAGTCAGTAAGACTTAGATGATAATTTTTGCTAATTTTACCAAGAAATTCTAAAATAAACTATAACTAGAATATCAGAATTACCTTGAAACCAACTAATATCGCCGTCATAACAATCTTTGTTGAAAATTATATTGTTAACTTCTTTATTATAATTATTATCTCTCCTTCTAACCGTTTATTATGTTTCTAGCTCTTACAAATCCTCCTTCCATCCAAAGTCCAAATAATCAACAAAAAACTTCTCTCTCTCGCCCCCCCCCCCCCCCCCCCCAAACAAACAAAACAAAATATTTAATTCTTGTCTTTATCCAAGTCTTCAATTGGAATAATTTGGTCCTCCAACTCTTGTCACTGTTATCTTTGGAGATGAGAAGAAAGATGAGAGATTTAACTTGGTTATGAGCATTATATCAAATTTATACTTTAGCTATATAGATCAATATGAGAAAAAAACTTGGGTATATCTATTTTATGAACGAATTAAAATAATGCAGTTAGATACATCAAACAATTTGCATCGGAAGAAAATTCAAATATATAGCGCTCCAAGTCCTCTCCTTGATCAAGTAGCCTTAGCAATGATTCTCAATAGACTTTAAGGCACTGTTTCAACAATTAGTGGCTTCCTCCTTGACGCGATGAACTCTAAGAGACAAGTGGAGAAGATGACGACTAGTGTTTTTTATTGCACATTAACTTCTCTCAACAAGAGAGTTTCTATAGAAGTCTAAAACTTCAACCTTAAGTTGACTCCTCGTCCTGAATGAGTCAAATACCAAAAACCCAAGGTTAACCTAAGCTGATCTGGATTTGGATTCCAGTGCAGGTGAATCCAGGTTTAAACCTGGTAGTCTGACGTAATAGCTAACATTTATTTGAGGAAAATTAATAACTAACAATATACTTTAACGTTGATATTGTAAGCATTACAAAGAGCACTAAACACTTGCCCCCTATATTTAGTGTAAGAAAATTTACTCAAATAACAATAGTGTAAACATTAAGCATAAAAAGAATGTTTTCTTGTCTTTTCCTGAAGGTATTTATAAAAATTCAAGGCAAACTGCAAGGCATGTTTACTCATTAATTCGTTTTACTCAGATAAAAAATATGAGAGATTTAAACAGTTATTTTTAAGTATCTTTGAGAAGTGTCATTTTAGTTTTTTGAGTTTCATTCATACTGAAGGATGAGACATTAAAGTACCTCATAATTTCTGCATGTACAATATGAGCTATTAAGAGGAGGTGATTTTAATTGTGCATTGTCTTGTAAAGTAAATTATATAAAAGAGATCTCCTCCGCTTTCATCCTCTCTCTCTCTCTCTCTCTCTCTCTTTCTCTATCTCTCTCTCGCTAGTAAGCTCTCTTTACAAGTTGTTCCCGCCTTTATACGACTTTGAAAGCTCTTCACCATTTTAGTAAATTTCTAAATTATTTTTGTGTTGTTTGGAATGTCTGTCGACAGATCTAGATTTCCTCTCTTACTTCTAGATCGGCTCTTTTCAAGACTTTAGATGTCTTAATGATATTAAGTGAAGGTTTTTTATAGGATTGTGGTAATTAGATCAAATGCATGTGCAAACTAAGTCTATAGTCCAAAATTCACACAATCTTTCATTCATAGCAAATCTACTTCAAGACTAGGTTTGATAATTAAATTTGTAGTAGATATAGAATATATTTCATATAATAATAATTATCAATTTAGATCAACAATTAAATAATCATAATCCAAGAAACATAAACAAATTGCAACAAAAAAACATGAAAGAAATTTGATTTAGTCACACTCACAAGACACCTTTGACTATTCTTCCTTTACTCATTTCACAGACTTCATCGAGTCTCTACCTTCCATATTGCTTGTGGCCATTGAGTACTTTACAGAATTAGGGAAAACACACTCATTCACATTCTTAACAATTTTCTAAAATGGGATAGAATGTTTCAATAGAGTTAGAAACAGGCTTTATGTTTTTAGAAGGAAGAAAGATCTTGTTTGGAAGCACAATCTCTTAGATTGCTCTATTCTTTTTTTTTTTTAGTATCATAATAATAAGTCTTATATGGATTTTGTTTTCCTTTTCCTCAGGTAATACCCGTGAAACCTTAATAGGAATCCAAGCGTGGGCGTGATTGGACTTCTACTTGGATCCAAACCTGATCAGGTCTTATAGAGACTCAATTCTTTTCTTCTCTCATCACAACCTTGTAGTTTGAATATTAGTAGTGTTTGGATCAAATTGGGCTAAACTTGACCTGTTTTCGAGTACCTCTTATTTGCACATCCTTGGCATTCCTTATTATCATTTGTGCAGTTATCTTGAAAATCCATGAACATTCAAGGAAGAATGATCCTCCCACATAACCATATTATACACACAAGACTAATTGCTTTCAGTCTTACCGTTAGGATGTATCATCCACCCTTTTAGGAAATACGTCAAAGTTAGCATTAATATTGAGTATATAACATATTTTAATTTTTTCATACAAAAATGGATCAATTTTGTCAACACTAAACATAAAAATTAGAGCATACAATGATCTATCAGGTCTCTATGGTCACACTCATAAGTCAATAGCACATGTAGTATAATATGCTATGGTGAATTGTGTGTCTTCACTTTTTATAAAGTCCATTAAGATCACTATATCGATTAGTCATTTCCTAAAAATGATTAAGAACTTAACTCACCAATCATCAAGGAGTCTCATGTTTGGCTCCTCTACTTTGACAAGATCTAATCAATTTTTGATAGATTTTCTGACCTCATTTGAGGGCTATAACTCATCCGACGTTTTTGGGTTATTCAATATACGTGTGTAAGCTTGGTTTCCATTTCTCTCTTGAGAACTCATACAAAGCTTCATTAGTACGGAGATAGGAATGTTCAGGGCGTATAAGTAACTTATTAGCGGTTGCTAACTGTGCCACAACCACTCTAGAAATTTATTTGTTCACAAAATTGTCCCATATACCAGATCTTCTTTCTGTTTTTTCACTTGCCTATTCTTAATTTGTAATTATGATATCCCAGATTTAATTCATAGAAAGTAGCAGTCATAAATCTGTTGCCCAAAGGCCCATCACTCTAGTTCTGATAATGATTAACTCATGTACTTATAGTACTAATGATCTTGTGTTTAATTAAGTCTCAGATATTGGATCAAGATCTTAGTAGGTGCTTAGCTTCAACAAAGGATTTAAAGTTAAGTTTTGGAGCTAGCACGTGTTGATTCAAGAGCTTGTGCATCAAGATCACATCAAGTACTCAAGAGGAGTCTAGCTCATTGGATCATGTTTTGGGCCAAGTCAAGAAGGAGAAGAAGACTTTCAAGTGAAAACCTTCAAGAGAAGACTTGTGTCTAAATTTGTTTGTAGTAAGATTTTATTTTTAGATAAAATATAAATGATAGATTAGTTAGTGGCTTGCTCAAGTATCATATACACTCACACATAAGATTTATATGTGTTTCATAAAAGAGATTTCGTTTTGAAAATACCGGTTTGGTTTTTAAGCTTTAATATATACATATGTTTTATGAAAAGTTTATTTAGAGCTTAATGTCAAAAACATAGATATTCATCATATATGTGTAGTGGATCATATCCATACACACTAAGCTTTAAAAGTGTTTAGAATATCTTGTTTTATATTTGGAGGAGTTTTGGAAAAATCGGTTATCAATTTGGAAAAATCATTTTGGAAAAATACAGATTTTTGTTTAAGGCAAAACTTCCATATTACAAAAAAAGTTCAAAATGTTTGTAACATGTTTTGATTTTTACTCAACATGTTTGCATATCAAAGTATATTACTGAACTTATTTTTGTAGATTTTTAGAGAGTTTATAGGATTTTATTGAAGGAAAAAGACCGAGTTTTAAATCCCTAAAATTGCTGTTTCTGGCCTTCTGCAGGTCGACCGCACGGTCGACCGAACCAGAGGTCGACCGACCGACGTGCACAAACGTGCACGGCCAAGGGCCGGTCGACCGCACGGTCGACCGCCAGAGAGTCTCTGCTCTTTGGAAATGGCCCGATCGATCGGGCGGTCGACTGCTGGGTCATTTGCCAGGGAACGGTCGACGGCCGGTCGACCACTGGCTCAACGGTCTGAAATCTGACCGTTGGCCGGTCGACCTGGCGGTCGACCGCCAGCAGTGCAGACTACTGAGTTGGCCTCCAACGGCCACATTTTTTAAGCCTATAAAAGGGGCTTCTCTTGAATTGTTTTAGACAAGATTTTAAGTTGGTTTTTGAGCTAGTTTTTCATACACTTTTAAGTGTTTATCTCCACTTATTTTAGAGCCAAATACTTCCATATCAAAAGGAGAGTTTTTTAAGCGTGTTTTGCAAAAGTGATTTCCTTAAGTTTTTCACCACCACATCAATCCTTATTTTTCTCACATACACTTGAGCTTTCCATTGTCATCTCTATCCTAATAGGAGAGTTGTTGTGAGAGTGATTTAGGTGATCAAAGTGTTTAGATCACCAAAGTGTTCATTCTTGTTTTGAGGAGTCAGACTTGCGGGTTCGCGTTATTTCGAGTTCTAGTGAGAGCTTGGTGTAGAGGTGCGGCCTCGGCAAGCTTGCGTGCTTGCGTGTGTTTGTTCTTGCGGGAACAAGTGAGGGGACTAGTGAGTCCATGAAGTTCTAGTGTGAACTCGTTGTAGGTGTTGCGACACCGAGTGATCCGTGGGATCGATTTTATAGTGAAAATCCTTCATAGTGTTGAAGTCGGGGACGTAGAGCAAGGGTGCTCGAACCTCGAAACAAATCTCTCGTGTTTGCGATTGCTCTCTCTATCTCTCACTTGTGTTTATATCTTGCATGCTTACATTGTCTTTATCTTACTTGCTTGATATATTTGTGCTTATATTGTTATATGCTTGGAGATTATTTGCTCACACTTGTATTCAACCAAGAGAGTCATAGCGGCACCTCAACTCTTATCTAGAGGAATCTTGAGGAGATAGTCCAGAGCCCTTCACAGGGAATTCGGCTACACTCTTTGGTTATACTTGGTGTTTTGTGCATAATAGTTTTTAATTTGCATTAATAGTTTTAATTCCGCATTAATTCATCATTAGATTAGCTAGTCACCTATTCACCCCCTGTAGGTGATTACAATTGGTATCAGAACTTGGTGCTCTTGATTTGGGTCCTACCACCTTGAGCTAAAGATCCTCTTTTATAGCTAATCACAATATTTGTACACACACATGGATTTCATGTCACCTCCCACTTTTGACATTCTTAACATCCAAACTTGAAAAGTTAAGATGTCTTTGTACCTCAAAGCCCTAGGTATTCATATTTATTTTGTCACTATTAAAGATTCATATTGTTTAAATGGCAAACATCTAGAGGCTAATGTAAAAGTCATCCATGCTTTAAAGTCAACCCTAAATGATGAATATTTATCTAGGGTTTCTAATTTTGACTCGGCTTTTGTAGTATGGAACACTATAATCTCCCTTGGCAAACAAGAGCAATACTATGCAGGAAGCGACTCGGATGTTGGAAGTGATGCTTCCAACTTGTGCTACATGGTCCAAGGGGATAACCCCCTTGATGTAAACTCCGAATCTGAGCTAGATGAGGATGTTGATATGTCATATGATGAGCTTGCATCTTTTTGTCAACAACTCCTTGAAAAATATGACATGCTTAAAAAGGATAATAAGAAATTGAAAATTAAATATGATTCCATTTTGGTAGAAAAAGATTCATTTCAAAATAAACTTGCATGTGTTTCAAAAGAAAATGATTTCTTGAAAAAGGAGAATATTTTCTTGACTTCTAAATTAATTGATCTTTGTGAAGGAAATACTACTTTGAAAAATAAAATTAATTTGGTGAAAAAAGGAAAAGAGATTGCTTTAAATGAAAACAACTCTTTGAAAAGAAAAATTATTTCAAAAGAAAAGGAAAATGTTCCTAAAAAAAAAGATTGTTGATCATGCATTTCATGCTACTACCATTGATAAAAATGAGATAAAATTTTTGAAAAATAGAATAGATTGTTTTAGCTCAACTTTGAGCAATTGTGCATTTAATCATAATAGATTGGAAACCTTGTTTTCAAAGAAACAAGATCATCATGTTCATGCACATCACCCACGACACACATATGCACACTTTGCACACCATGATCACACTCATTCACATGTGCATCCTAGAGTGTACAAATGTACACATTGCAGCCGCAAAGGCCATTTAGCAAAATTTTGTTATGATAGAGTAAATTCTATTAATTTTGTTAATAAAAATGTTTGGGCTCCGAATAAGACTAACCCCCGTGGACCCAAAAGAAAATAGGTACCAAAATCCCTACCTCTTGTGTTTGATGTAGGTGTGGGCTCTCACATGACGTGAGAGGTTTGGTGCCTTGGTGGTGGATGCATGGGCTTGATGGATACTACAATTGATGCACCGCTATCAAGGAAGTTTGGTGGATGGACCACCATGTTTTGGAGACTTAGAGTATAGTTCTTTGGTTTGGTAACTATCTCTAAACTCTTAGTTTATTTACATGCTTTTACATTAATGATTTTTAGCATATTCATGTTTAGTGTTTATACTTCATGAGGTGAATGCTTGTTTAGATGTAGTTTTCGTCAAAACTTATGTATATACTTGTACAAGTAGTGAGTAACATTTGATTCTTATATTTTTGTACTTCATTGCCCATTTGTACTCACTACATGTACATGTATAACCTAGTTTTGATGATTCCCTCATTTATACTTGTTTTGCCTATTTTTGTTTTGTTTCATGTATATGTAATCTTTGTTCAAAACTAATAAATATACATGTATACCCTTGAGTCACTTGCCTTCATGCAAATACTATTATGGACTCTTTTTATATTTAGGATATGTATGCATATTTCTATTTTTGATAGAACATACATATGCCTTGAAGTTGTGTTTAATGAAAATAAAATTTTTATGATTTTCATTTTTTTAATAAAAAGAAATTCATGTTTATCTTGAGCCTCATTGATTATTTTTATGAATATGATGTTTACATAATTCTTGTACACTCACTTCATTTGTTTACTCGTGATATTGTTTTCATGAGAATTTTTGAGCTTTATAGATTTCGAGAATCAACTCCTATGTGTTTAGTATGTTTCATGATATACACATGATTTGGTTTCATATTTGAAGGATCTTTAACTAGTTTTTTCAAAAATTATTTTAACTAGTTATTTATTCTTCATTTGGTAGAGTTTTCTAATTTTACAAAATATTTTTCAAACTCTTATTTTTGAAAACCCCTAACAACTTTGAAGGGCGGACGGATGGGCGAGCATGCCTTGTATGCCTTATTGAAAACCTTTTATCATGTGCATGAATATGGTGGTTATTTATGAGCTATACACTTAATCCTCATTGTGTTTTCAATTGGTATCACAACTGATATTTATTTTGTATGCTCATATGTTTTCTTATATATGTATGCTTCAAAATTTCAAATAATATCAATTTCCATTGGTATTCTCTTCTTATACATATATATGATTTGATTGTGCTTGATTTACTATAACCTTACTTGTTTAAAGCACAAATGATGTTTATGCTAAGCTTGTCTTGTATCTTAATTTCAATTGGTATCTCAATTGATATTTTAATGAGCTTATGTATTATTTTCAAACGGTATCAAAATATACTTCATATTGTACCATTTATTTGATATCAAAATTTACAATATACTTCAATTGGTATCAATATGTTTCAATTTTAATTGGGTTTCGGTTTCAATTGGTATCAAAAATGTTTTACCTTTTATTTGGTATCAAAATTTACCATATATTTCAATTGGTATTAAAATATAAAATATTTTCTTTCATTGGTATCAAAATTTACAAATGTTTCAATTTCATTTGGTATCAACATTTCCAATTTCATTTGGTATCAAATACCTTGTGATATCTTAAAAAAAATTTGTTTACTTACAAGTGGTATCTCAAAATTTGATTTAAGAAAATTCAAAATATGTCTTTATAGTGATGATTAAAAATGCTTTTATTTGTATTGCCTATATGCAAGGGGAGCTTAACATCTCTTCTATATATAGATTCATGTTGAGTATACCTTATATTGAGGAGCTTGACATCTCTTTTTTATGTGAAACACGTGTGTAGGGGGAGCTTAACATCTCCACTTATGCATTGTATATTATGCTTTATGTAAGTTAGGGTTTTGTCATCCCTTCTTCATGTAAGGCATGTATGCATGGGAGCTAACTTTACGTCTTCCTCTTCATGAATGTATATCGCATATATATATATCCTTATTCTTGATTTGTTTTATTTTACCCCTTTGTTGATGATTGACAAAAAGGGGGAGAAAGATTTTGAGTTTACATATGCATATTTGAGTTTTTACATATATTGAGTTTATGCATTTTATGTTTTTTTACAAAATGGGGAGAATGATTTTGAAAGTTCAAACAAAAAAGGGGGAGAAAGTTTTTGGGAAAAAGATTTTTGATTTATGCATATTTTCTCTCACCATGCTTATGCATATTTATTTGTTTAGTTTTATGCACTTCATGGCAATATCTATTTGTTTATTGTTATGCATGAGTTAAGGGGGAGCTTCTATGAAGCTTAACTTTAATCCATGCATATATACTCCATGAGTTTTGTCATCATCAAAAAGGGGGAGATTGTTGGCCCAAAGGCCCATCACTCTAGTTTTGACGATGATTAACTCATGTAGTTATAGTACTAATGATTTTGTGTTTAATTAAGTCTCAAATATTGGATCAAGATCTTAGTAGGTGCTTAGCTTCAACAAAAGATTTAAAGTTAAATTTTGGAGCTAGTACGTGTTGATTCAAGAGCTTATGCATCAAGATCACATCAAGTACTCAAGAGGAGTCTAACTCATTGGATCATGTTTTGGACCAAGTCAAGAAGGAGAAGAAGACTTTCAAGTGAAGACCTTCAAGAGAAGACTTGTGTCTAGGTTTGTTTGTAGTAAGATTTTATTTTTAGATAAAATGTAAAGGATAGATTAGTTGGTGTATTGCTCAAGTATCATATACACTCACACACAAGATTTATATGTGTTTTCATAAAAGAGATTTCATTTTGGAAAATACCGGTTTAGTTTTTAAGCTTCAATATATACATATGTTTTTATGAAAAGTTTATTTAGAGCTTAATGTTAAAAACATAGATATTTCATCATGTATGTGTACTGGATCATATCCATACACTCTAAGCTTTAAAAGTGTTTAGAATATCTAATTTTTATATTTGGAGGAGTTTTGAAAAAATCGGTTTTCAATTTGGAAAAATCATTTTGGAAAAATACAGATTTTTGTTTAAGGCAAAACTTTCATATTACAAAAATAGTTCAAAATGTTTGTAACATGTTTTTATTTTTACTCAAACATGTTTGTATATCAAAGTATATTACTGAACTTATTTTTGTAGATTTTTAGAGAGTTTATGGGATTTTATTGAAGGAAAAAGACCGAGTTTTAAATCCCTAAAATTGCTGTTTCTGGCCTTCTGCCGGTCGACCGAGCCAGAGGTCGACCGACCGATGTACACAAACGTGCAAGGCCAAGGCCCGGTCGACCGCCAGAGAGTCTCTGCTCTCTGGAAATGGCCCGGTCGACCGCTGGGTCATTTGCCAGGCAACGATCGACCGCTGGCTCAACGGTCAGAAATCTGACCGTTGGCCGGTCGACCGGGAGGACGACGCTAGCAGTGCAGACTGCTGAGTTGGCCTCCAACGGCCACATTTTTGAAGCCTATAAAGGGGCTTCTCTTGAACTGTTTTAGACAAGATTTTAAGTGGGTTTTTGAGCTAGTTTTTCATACACTTCTAAGTGTTTATCTCTACTTATTTTAGAGCCAAATACTTCCATATCAAAAGGAGAGTTTTTCAAGAGTGTTTTGCAAAAGTGATTTCCTTGAGTTTTTCACCACCAATCAATCCTTATTTTTCTCACATACACTTGAGCTTTCCATTGTCATATCTATCCTAATAGGAGAGCTGTTGTGAGAGTGATTTTAGGTGATCAAAGTGTTTAGATCACAAAAGTGTTCATTCTTGTTTTGAGGGTCAGACTTGCGGGTTCGCGTTGTTTCGAGTTCTAGTGAGATCTCGGTGTAGAGGTGCAGCCTCGACAAGCTTGCGTGTTTGCGTGTGTTTGTTCTTGCGGGAACAAGTGAGGGGACTAGTGAGTCCATGGAGTTCTAGTGTGAACTCGTTGTAGGTGTTGCGGCACCGAGTGATCCGATAGGATCAGTTTTATAGTGAAAATCCTTCATAGTGTTGAAGGCGGGGACGTAGAGCAAGGGTGCTCGAACCTCGAAACAAATCTCCCGTGTTTGCGATTGCTCTCTCTCTCTCTCTCTATCTCTCACTTGTGTTTTTATCTTGCATGCTTACATTGCCTTTATCTTTACTTGCTTGATATATTTGTGCTTATATTGTTATATGCTTGGGGACTATTTGCTCACACTTGTATTCAACCAAGAGAGCCATAGCGGCACCTCAACTCTTATCTTGAGGAATCTTGAGGAGATAGTCCAGAGCCCTTCACGGGGAATTCGGCTACACTCTTTGGTTATACTTGGTGTTTTGTGCATAATAGTTTTTAATTTGCATTAATAGTTTTAATTTCGCATTAATTCATCATTAGATAAGCTAGTCACCTATTCAACCCCCCCTCTAGGTAATTACAAAATCATGTAAGAAAGTAATGCTAACATGAAGGTCTAATCATGAGACCTTTGCCTTTGGCATTTGATGGCAGAATATTCAGTCCAAAGAGGTGTTTGAATTGAGATACTCAAGGCCAAAAAATATCACAAAGGTGTGAAAGTGCTATGCTCTCCCTTTCACATAAATTATTATTATAGTTTCTCATCGCTTGTAAGTAGTCGTGACAGTCACATGATGCAGTAGAATATATGACCAAATTTATCTATGTTGGAACATTGTGGCTACCTGAAAGAGCAACGTGTCTCACTAAGTGAGAGCGTAAGTACGTTGATACTAAGAGGTCCTAGACCAGTCCCATATAGGTTGCGGGTCCAGATGTAACCCGAACATTACTAAACTTCGCCCAGCTTGGGTTGCTACGAGCTTAGGTTATGGTTAGCAAATGTGCCCTTTGTCAGACGCATAAATCTTATTGAATGGGTGAGATTCCTCTTAAATTTAGTTTCTTGGTGAAAGGGTAAAGATTCAGGTTATATATGAGGTATTTTGTAAAAACCCTCTTGTACTATCATGGTTTTATTAAAAAAAAATTTCCTGTACTATTGAAATGAGTAGAAAATCTCTTTGTATTATCAAATTATCAACAACCCCCGGCGCGCGTGCGCGTACTAATGTATATTTTTTGCAATTTTATCGAATCTGAAATAATGGACGAGGACTTTTACCATATCTTAACTAGTAAAAATGTGTTCTTCACTAGATTCAATACAACAAAAGATTTATTGTCAAATCTTTATAATAGTACAATCTATTTTTTGTTGAATTTTATGTTAAGAGTTTTTTTAATCATTTCAATAGTAATGCAGAGTTTTTTTCTTTTTTGCAATTCACCCTTATATACATCACGCAATTTGTTCCTCTCTCACAAACACATCATTTGAACCATTCAGTGCCTCCAAGTTGAAAAAGTTAGAGATCTACATGCATACGTTGTGAATGGTGCCGGAAAGACTCACCTTTGATCCGTGCACTACACATCATCTTTATCTAAATGGATTTCACATCAACTAGAAAAGAAGGAGATCCACAGTATCCTAGACAAAAGGTGCATGAGATCAATTCTACACTACCACCATATAAATATGGCTTGTGCATATATATATGTATGTGTGCATAGAATCTTATCACCTCAAAGATCTTATAAACCAAAACAAGTTTAGCCCTAATGCGCTCTGAACCAAGCTCGGTCAGGTGATCAGCTCGGGTAGCTATGAACTAACCTAGACAGCTAACGGGTTAACCTAGTCCCATTATTCTTCATCCAGACCAATGCTATCTGAATTTTAACTGTCATCCGATTCACAACTAAATATAACTCAAGTGGCAATATCATTTTCTTCACTTATGGTAGGTTGTAGGTTCGAACTTTCCCATTCGCAATTAAAGAGAGAATTTTCGAACTAAATTTGTAGGGCGCACTAAGAAATACATTATTTGAAGGTTGTGACTTTGAGGGCTATGATGTAAACCTACAACTTTACTTAGGGAAAAAGAAAAAAGAAGTTCTAGTCTAAACTTTTGTGTTTCAATCTTAGTAAGGATGGGAATTGGGCCGAGATCAATCTAAGTTTAGCTTAGTCCGGCCCAATTTAAGCCGGGCTTGGGCCGAGTATTTATGTAATATCCCTAATTAATAATATTTATTTATTTATTTATTTATTTTAAAGTATTTATTAAATTTTTCTATACTTTTATTTTTATTAACTTGATTTATGACTTATTGTTATTATCAAATAAACAAATTATTTTTGACTATTAAATAATTATTTAGCTTTATATTTACTGTTATTATTCATTAACATTTCTACTACTAATTATTATGTGTTATGAATTTGTAGTATGTGATTGTGTATATGTTTGTGTAATGTAGTGTGTGTATTAATATTTGTGCATGTGTTTATAATGTGTAGGTTAATTATGTATGTTTGTATTATAATGGATGTGTGTTGTATATTAATGTGTGCATGATTGTACGTTATGTATGTATGTATATATGAATGTATGTAATTATGTGTGGGTGTGTATTATGTTTGTATGTGTGTGTTTCATGTGTTAGTGTGTGCACACGCATGTATGATGTGTGTATAAGAGTGTGTGTTGTATACATGTACGTGTATGTGTTGTGTATATATGTGTGTGCATTTCTGTTTATGAGTGCGTGCGTGTGCGTAACATGTTTGTGTGTGAGTGTGGTTGCGTGTTGCAACGATTATGGACTGGCTCGTGCGATTCAAACTCGGTAATAGGAGATTTGGATTATGCTCGTTGTGAACCCGATACACTGACGATTCGAAGACCGACCCATGAGATGGTCCGAAAATCCATACCGGTTCGTGCAGTGAAGACCAGACCACGATTCGGACCCAAAATCGCGTCATTTCATGTGAGTGTTTGCTTTTATGTTGTTATTCATTTATCGTTATTAATGAATGTTTATCTTATTTGGTTATTTTGCTGGTGTATTTTATCATTTAATGTGAGAGTGTAGTTGTGTTCGACATTATTCTATTACTGTTAGTTAGTTTGACTAATTTTTCAGTGTTTAGTAATGATCATAGTGTTATGATTTAGCGATCGATTCTGATGATTGACTATTTTATCGGGATTGAATTAGCTAGATAGTAGATGATGCAGTTATGTAGTGGAATGTTGGATATGGATTAGTATACAATATGAGATGGTTTAGATATATTTTAGACGATTGTCAAGATATGGTCTTGATATTTAATATATATGGATTCGCTATTGTATTACTGAGACATTAGAGTTATATCATTTTATGTGTAACGTTTAACCGTTTCGGATTCAGATCTAATTGTGAGGGATCTTAGACTGTGATTGGATTGATTTTTAGATCCCTCTAGTTCATGTTTGTGGATAATTAGTAAATTTATTTGAAGTATTTATCAGACAATTATTTGGTGATTTTCATATAAGAATTCATATGGGTATTTGAGAACAGATTAGATGTGATGTTTTTTATTAAAAGACTGATTTTTCTGATACTTAGATTTGTATATGGACTTAGTTGAAGTTGGAGTTGTTCTGAGATTTATGTTCTTTTTATCGAATCTTGAACAACATTTAAATGGGGATTGATGATTATTAGATTATGAGTATTTTGAGTATTTTGAGTCGTGAGTATTTTGAGTCTATCCCCTGATTAAATATATATTATGGATGAACCTATTGATATTGAGTATCAGATGTAGATTACTTTAGATTACATGTTATTTGAGGATGTTCCACTCTTTATTTGTGATTTTGGTATTCGTTGACTTAGTTGATCTCGAGAATAATCAGTAAACTGCTTTTCATGATCTTAATTGATTTAGTTATTCAGTTATAGAGACAGATATATTGTGATATTGATCAAGTTGATATCGGTGATCTCGTACTTCAAAGTTTATAGTATTTATCAGATACCAGTATCAATTACCAGTTGTTAGTGAAACCATTGTGTCAGTGACTATATCTCTAGTATTCAGATATCAGTTATTAGTTGCCAGTTATCCAATTGTCAGATATCAGTTATCAAATATCAGTTAGTATTGACATCAGCAGTTGTTGCTCTTGATAATAACTCATATTATTGCTTGTTAATAAAAAACATAATAACCCAGAGAAAAGGGGTAATTGCCTGATAATGCACGTCGTGTATTTTGGTAGGGCTTCTTTGTTATATTGAGTTGTGGGTTTCACCATGGGGAACCAAGGTATTACTGACTACCTAATTATTTAGTTGTCAGTTGTCAATTGTCAGGGCTATACCCGAGTTACGGCGCCACACTAGTTATCTTTTCGTGTGAGGTTGTGGTCTTCAGTTATTAGAGTCTTACGGCTTGTTCTGGTTCACCGTCAGGGGTGTTAGACCGTGGTACCATGTATGCACGGTACCCTCCAAACACACATGCACTACATTGGCAAACAGTTACAACAACGATAACCCTTGTTTGATATGTGGGAAAATGGTTGTGGTATGAGGCACAACTAAGTATTACATTAGTTAGGTTAATAATAACCAACCAGATTAGAGACATATGGTAGATCATATCTCTTTGACATCAGTTGTCTCCATTTATTATGATATGAGTTATATTTCCTTCATACCTTTGTTCATGATTCTAGTTATTCAGTTATCTTTCTTTTATAGTTCTAGTTATGTTATTATTGTATACACACTATTTATATGCACGAGCACTTCTCTTTTTTTTACACACTCATTGGGTCGCTTTCAGACGACCCTGAATTTACATATCCACATATTAGATGCTTTATTCTATTGATCAAGTGTTCGTTGAGATCGTACGCTTTGAAAGGACCTGGAGTTTCTCTCTATTTGATTCTGGTATTCTTACTTCTTCTCTATTCACCCTATATCATTATCAGTTGTCCTTTCATCTATGTGTTTATTTATCATCATGTGTGGACATCTATATGTGTTATGGCAGTGACCATCGACCGCTCGGACCAGAGCTCAGTCGACCGAGCGGTCGACCAATGTGCACAGATACGTGCACACTGCCTTGGCCTTGGGCCGGTCGACCGCACAGTCGACCGACCCAGAGAGCTTGCTTTCTGGATCTGGCCCTGGTCAACCGGGCGGTCGACCAAGCCAGAGAGTTCACTCTCTGGTTCTGGCCTCGGTCGACCGGGTAGTCGACCGACAGGTAGTTTGCCTTGGGGCGGTCGACCGACTACCCCTCCGACAGTTGACGGTCGACCGGGTGGTTGACCGACAGGTCATTTCTGACCTGTCCTAGACCCCAACGGCTAGTGTTTCAGACCCCTATAAAAGTCTTTGGGGGTTGTTTCACTAAGATTTTTGAGAGCAATTTTTTTCACCTTCTCGAGTGTTTTTAACAAAGTATTCAAAAGAGTTTTTGTGTCAAAATTCTCTATCTTTATTTGTTTTCAAAGTTTTAGAAAATCAAAGAAAATCAAGCCTTTGGGAATTCTATTTTGTTCTTCATTTTATATATCCATCAAGAAGTTTTTTCCAAGTATTTTTTGTTGTTTTATTTTCAAATACTTTGTTTTCTCACATACTTGATCTATCATCTCAAATCTGTCTTTAGAATCTTTGTATTGTGAGAAAAATTATTTGTGATCCTTTGAGATAACCAAGAGAGAGTTTGTGATCATTGGATCACTAAATTTTATTTCTTCTTTGCTTTGTGCTCCCTCTTATGTGAGGTGATTGTTGAGAGAGAGGAGTTGTGTACTCCCAGTGTAGAGTTATAATTCTTTAGTGGAGGTCCCTTTGTGGAAGGTGCTGTGTGGACATAGTGAAAATTCTTCTGAGTGAAGGCGGGGACGTAGAGGCAGTGGCTCAAACCTCAAAATATATCTTGGTGCTTGCGTTTGATCTACTATCTCTCAAATCTCTCTCTCTCTCTCTCTCTCTCTCTCTCTCTCTTTATATCTGCATTACTATTACTTGTTCATATTCATTTTAGATATAGTTTGTGTGCCACACTTGTGTTCAACCAAGAAAGCTTTTAATAGCACCTCAACTCTTAGTCTAGAGGAATCTAGAGGAGTAGTTCCAGAGCCCTTCATGGGGAATTCGGGCTCACTCTTGGTTACATATAGTGTGCTAGTAAATTGTTTTTAAATTCCGCATCATCTATCCTAAATTAGCTTGGACACCTATTCACCCCCTCTAGGTGTACTTACAATTGGTATCAGAGCCTACGTTCCTGAAATTCGGTTTAACCACCTAGGAGTGAGGTCCTTGGATTGTTAATCTAGATTTGCATTACACAAATATTAGTTTACACTCATGGATTTTTTGCTCCGCCCATGTATGATGTTTCTAACATCGATATGTGAAAGTTTAAGATGAGTGCTTATTTAAAAGTCCTAGGATTGCATGTTTATCTTGCCACTACTAAGAAATCATATTTTGGTAATGACAATTACATTAAGGCTAATACACAGGCCTTAGAGGCACTTAGGCACACACTTAGTAAAAATTATCTTTCTTTGATTTCTCATTGTAATTTCACTTTTGCAGTGAGACACATTGACTTCTTCCAAGGTACAAACGACACATATTTTGGAGAAGGAGTCTAGGGGAGATGAGTCCGACCAATCTTGCTTCATAGTCCAAGGGAATAACTCCCTTGAGGTAACTCAGACACTCAACTAGATGATAGTGCTAGTTCTTCATATGATGATAATATGGATGCACATGCTTTAAATGAAAAACTATCCATGTTTTGTGAAAACTTGCTTTCAAAATACAATTTTTTGAAAAGTAAGAGTTTTGATTTAAAAGAAGAAAATAAAAACTTATTTTCAAAACTTAATATGGTGTTGCAAGAGAGGGTTTAGATTTCAAGTGAAAGGGATTCCTTAAAAACTCAACTTGACCTTACTTTAAATGAAAATAAAATTTTGAAAAATGAAAATAAGTTTGATCTTGTTTTGAAAAAAAATGAGGTTTTGTCTTCAAAACTTGATTTTGTTTTAAAAGAAAATGATTCTTTAAAAAATAAAATTGTTTTTATTTTAAAAGAATTGGATTTAGTTTCAAAGAAAAATATTTCTTTGAAAAATAATTTTTCTTCTCATGTTTGTCATGTTTCTATTGCTCCATCTACTAGTGATAAATATGTTTCATGCTCCACTTCTTCTTCAATCATTGAAAATAATATTTGTATTTTGAAGAAGAGTGTAAATTGTTTGAGCTCCACTTTAAGCCAATGTGCCATGAACCACACACGGTTGGAATCTATATTTCGAAAGAAACATACTCTACATATTCATGCACATCATTCACGGTATACACATGCTTTTCATGTTCACACACATGACACTATGTATGCTCATGTGTACACTTGTACACATTGTGGACGTACGAACCACCTTGCAAAATTTTGTTCTGATAAAATACATGATTCAAATTTTGCAAATAAATTTGTTTGGGTTAGGAAATGTGCTAACCCCTATGGACCCAAGAAAGTGTGGGTATCAAAAGTCACTCCTACTTTATTTGCTGTAGGTGTGGGCTCTCGCACTACGTGAGAGTAGTGGTGTCTTGATGGTAGATGCGATCCGAGCTAAAAAAAATCATATTTATGATGCATCACTTTTAAGGATGTTTGGTGGGAGGACCACATGCTTTGGAGACATAGAGATTGATTCATTAGTTTTGGTAACTATTTCTAACTCCTTTTTTTTTTTTTACATGCTTTTATATGAATGTTTTTAGCATGTTTTGATTTTAATGCTCATTATGTTAAATGTAACGTTATTAGACATATGATATACATAGATAGTATTTGAGATACACCCATATTTATATGGACTCATATTTTTGTGTTCTCATTATTGTTTAACTAATATGTATATCCTAATTCTAATAGCACGTGCATTTAACCTAATGATCATTTTTGTTTATGTTTTGCACTTCATATTTTGATTACTTGTTTAGATGTAATTCTCATTAAAGCTTGTATTTATACTTGTACAACTAGTGAGTCACATTTGTTTATCATGTATTTGTGCTTTCTTACTCATTTATACCCATTAGATATACTTGTATAACCTTATTTTGATGATTCTTGCATCTTTACTTGTTTTCTCTTTTTTGTACATGTTTTCATAAAAATTATATTCAGCCTCATGTATATGTTAATTTTATCTAAAACTAATAGAGATACATGTATATCCTACAGTCACTTGCCTTCATGCAATATTCTTTGTGGACTCGTTTATTTTTAGAATATGTATGTATACTTTTAGTTTCGACAAAACATACATATACCTTGAAGCTTATTTAGTTTTCAAAGTTTTGATGATTTTATGAAAAAATATTTTTTTTTATATGAGCTTCATTGCCTTATTTTCATGATTTTGTTGATTACATGATTCTTATACTCTATGTTTGGTGTTTACTCATGATTTTTGTTTCATGAGAACTATATGTGCTTTATCGCTTTTGAGTGTCGATTCTCGTGTAATTTTCATATTTTATGGATACATTTGTGTTTTATTCCTTACTTGAAGAATTTCGAACTAATTTTGAAAATTACTTTAAATTAGTTCATTATTCTTCAATTTGGTAGAGTTTTCAAATATGTTAAAATATTTTCAAATCTTATTTTTTTGAAAACCCTAACTTCTAAGGGCGGTTGGATGGGCGATCATGTCTTGTATGTATTATTGAATATCTTTTTAAACATGTGCATGAACGGGAAGTAATTATGAATTATACATAATTTTAATGAAAATTCTTTTTGTAAACTCATGTTTTCTGGATCATATCTAAATTAACATTATATTGCTCTGATACATACATATAGATATTTTCTTTTGCTTTAAACATATATAACATACATGTTTCAAGCACAAATTATTTCTTGCTAAGCTTGATTTAGTCCTTAATGTCAATTGTCTTTCAATTGGTACCATTTACAAGCTTATGCATTGTTTTTATTGGTATTTCATAAAGGGGCAGAAAAATTCTTATTTTATTTTTCAATTGGTTTTATTTTCAATTGATATCTTACTCCCACTCTTTGTAATGAAAAATATTTTATTTTGGTATATGCTAACATTTTCAACATTGGTATCACTAATCTTAAATTGATATTATTCTCAATTTGGTATCTTTATTGCAAAATGGTTTTAGTATTTACCTAAAAAAATTGATTTTTTACTTTCAATTGATATCATGTCCTTCTATTGATATCAATTGATAAAAAGATTGTTTCATTCGAATTGATAAAAAGATTGCTTCTTTCAATTGGTTTCTCTCAATTGAATGTTTTTTTATTGGTATCAAAATTTTGTTTTAAAATAAATTTATTGGTGTTGTTTATTTGTCTTCACTCCTTTGTTGATGAGTGACAAAAAGGGAGAGAAGAATTTAGGTTTATATATGCATATTTTATTAAGTGTTTATATATATATATATATATATATATATATATATATATATATATATATATATATATATATATATATATATCTTGTTTTTATTTTGTATCTTGAGCTATATTGCATATCTTTATGTGTTTATTGGTTATGCATAAGTTAAGGGGGAGCTTTTACGAAGCCTATCCTTAATGAATGCATATATATCCTTATAAGTTTTGTCATCATTAAAAAAAGGGGAGATTGTAGGACCAGAGGCCTTTCACCTTAGTTTTGAGATGACTGACTTATGGAGGTTAATTTACTAATGATCTTGTGTTTAATAAGTTTCAGATATTGATCAAGATCTTAATAGGTGATTAGCTTCAAGGATTCAAAGTCAAGTTTTGAAGTTAACACATAATGATTCAAGAGCTCACACATCAAGATCGCAGCTAGCACTCGGAAGGAGTCAAGCTCATTTGGATCGAGTCGTCTTGAAGATGAAGATTGACAAGAAGACCTCGATTTGTTTTAGTTAGTTTTTTTAGATCTTGTGTAAAGATAGAATAGTCTTGATATGCTCATGTTCACACACACAAGTTAAAATAGTTTTTGGTTTCGGTTTAACCGTTTTGAATTTTCAAGTATACATATATGATTTTCATGAATAGATAGAATCAAAAGAAATTTACATGGTTTAATGTATATTGGATTTCATCTGTATACATCTATGATTCATATTATCTAAAAACTTATTTTGATGATTCTAGTTCATGTGTTTCAAGTTTTGTTTTTAACAAAACTTAGTTTTGAGATTTAATGTCAAAAATATAGATATAATTTTTATATGTGTATTGGATTCTATCCATACGCACTATGCTTCAAAAAGTGTTTCTATATCATGTTTTAGTATTTATAAAAATTTTGGAGAAATCGATTTTTCATTTCAAAGTTTGGTTTATGAAAAATACGGTTTCCGATTTAAAGCTAAAATCTATATCACAAAAATGGTTCAAATTATTTGTAATATGTGTTAAATTTTAGTCACACATATTTGTTCTTCAAATATTTATAAAAACTTATTTTGTAGATTTTATGTGATTTTATGGGATTTTATGGGTAGTTAAAGGACCAAGTTTTCAAACCCTAAAACTCAGTGTGAGCCCATTGGCGATCGACCGGGCGGTCGACCGATGTGTACAGATACGTGCACACTGCCTTGGCCTTGCCCGGTTGACCATACGGTTGACCAATCCAGGGAGCTTGCTCTCTGGATCTGGCCCCGGTCGACCGGGCTGTCGACCAAGCCAGAGAGTTCACTCTTTAGTTCTGGCCTCGGTCGACCAGGCGATTGACCGACAGACAGTTTGCTTTGGGGCGGTCGACCGACAACCCCAACGGTCGGAAATCCGACCGTTGACGGTCGACCGGGCAGTCGACCGACAGGTCATTTCTGACCTCTCTTAAGTGGGTCTTTGGGGGCTGTTCACTAAGATTTTTTAGAGTAATTTTTCCTACCTTCTCAAGTGTTTTTAACAAAGTTTTCAAAAGAGTTTTTGTGTCAAAATTCTCTATCTTTATTTGTTTTCATAGTTTTGTAAAAATCAAAGAAAATCAAGTCTTTGGGAATTCTATTTTGTTCTTCATTTTATATATCCATCAAGAAATTTTTTTCAAGTATTTTCTTTGTTATTTTATTTTCAAATACTTTGTTTTCTCACATACTTGAACTATCATCTCAAATCTATCTTTAGATCTTTATATTGTGAGAAAAATTGTTTGTGATTCTTTGAAATCACTAAGAGAGAGTTTGTGATCATTGGATCACTAAGTTTTATTTCTTCTTTGCTTTGTGCTCCCTCTTGTGTAGAGGTGATTGTTGAAAGAGAGGAGTTGTGTACTCCCAGCGTTGAGGTGTAATTCCTCTATAGAGGTCCCTTTGTGGAAGGTCATGTGTGGATATAGTTAAAATTCTTCTATGTGAAGGCGGGGACGTAGAGCAGTGGCTTAAACCTCGAAACATACCTTAGTGTTTGCGTTTAATCTACTATCTCTCAACTCTCTCTCTCTCTCTCTCTCTCTCTCTCTCTCTCTCTCTCTCTCTCTCTCTCTCTTTATATCTTGCATTGTTATTACTTGTTCATATTCATTTGCTAGATATACTTTGTGTGCGCACACTTGTGTTCAACCAAGAGAGCTTTTAATAGATTCTTGCCTGTGAACACCTACCTGAGTGAGTATAAGAAAATTCTCATCACCAAGATAACAAGATAAAAGGCACTTTGAGAAAAGGTATTATAATGGGCCAAAAATGAGAAACAAAGACCTGCAATATCTTCATAATAAGTGGTCTGAATTCTTCCCCAAAATCACTATAAAAGAGTGTTGAAAGTAAACTCATATTTTATATTACACTTATAAATAAATAGAGTAGGCACAAGAGTTTTGAGTTTACAAGAAAGAAAGGAGTTTATTTTCACGTCTTGTTCTTTTAACTCCAGCACAAGTCTCCTAAGCACTCGTCGAACCCACCTGTAGCTGCAGAGTACCATCACCCACATGTCAGACAAGAGTGGAGAACACCACAACTAGTTTTCAACCATAATTTTATCAGTTTATAATACAAATAATTAGTTTTATGCAACTACTGATCAGAAAATTATACATAAATTTACAAAAAAAATTAATGTTGGAAAAAGTTTATATTGAAGAACAAATGATGCATCTACACTTCAATCACATAAAAATTAAAGCTTGACTAAGAACAAATACCTCAGTAGAACAAGAAAACAAGCAGCAATGGTAGAGAAGAGAGTTGAAATCCACAAATCAAGACTTGGGGGAGGGGAGAGGACATGGTCCTCTTTGGCTCAAAAAAATATTCATCAAGTCTTTAAGTTTATTTTTTTTTTTTTTTTTTTTTTTTTTTTTTTTTTTTTTTGGGGTGGGGGGGGGTGGGGGGGGGGGTGGGGGGGTGGAGGGTGGGGGGCGCTCATATTGGGGGGGGGGGGGGGGAGGGGGGGGGTGGAGGGTGGGGGGGAGGGGAAGGCACCATTTTTGGAGTCAAAGATGAAACCCTAGAACTCAGATCCACCGCGAGCTCAAGTTTGAGGAGGGAAAACCACTCCAAATTAGGGTTTCCAATCAACCAGCATATGTAACTGTAAATGGTACCCGAAAATCTGATAACCCGATCCGACCGTTTACATATTTAACGGGTTTGGATCTAAAAAGTTAGACCCGAATTCTTATCGGGTCGGGTTTGGGTATAACACTTTCAAACCCGAAACCCGATATCAAACCCGAAAAGAGAATAAATGTTATAAAATGAAATTCACCATCATACATTTCACCATATGTAAATTGATAAAATTATGTAAATGAGAACTTGACGATATTATTATAAAAATAAAATATGTAGGTTTTCAATTTACCTCTAATAAAATTGAAATTCACTTTAAAAAATAACTTTAATTGAAAGTTGAATATAACTATTTAAAATCTGAATCCGATCCGAACCCGATAAGAAATAAGAAATTCCAATCCGAATCCGAATTCCTTATCGGGTTCGGATTAGGATATGGCATGGACCCGACCCGAACACGACCCGTTTACACCCCCAAGCATATGACACTAATTCGAGGCGAGAGCATAAGGGTTTGGAGAAGAGGGAATAAGGAGAATTTTAGGGATTTAAGGCCCTCTCTCTTACAACCATTTAAAAAAAAAAATTATAGGGTGGGACAAATGAGATTAAAGAATAATATATCAAATAAGTGATGCTAAGATATCATTTGTCTCATCTCATCATGTTATCTATAAAAGAATGAAGTGTAGTAGAGGGTTAAGTCGAAATAGATGATCATCAAGAATGAAATAAGTACCAAGATCTATTTCAAAGATTTGTAGATAATAAGATAGAGAATTTCTAATGATATCCTATAGTGTCATTTTGTGATAATTAAATTTACTCATCAATTACTTACAAATTTTCCTAATGATGTGAAATTTGTAGCTTGAATATCCTTACTCCACATGCTTTTGTCGGCTTGATTGGATTTTGAAGTAGCTTGATTAGTGAAACTTGATTTTCCTTCCAACCTTATTCTAGATATGACATTGTAGTTTTGTTCCATCTTACCTCCTCTAGCATTGTCTTATTCTAAAAATACGACAAACTACTAGAAAAACAAGATTATTAACTAATTTATAGCTTAATCATCATCATCAAAATCCTTGGAATTACATATTTTATATTACTATTATTGTCTTATATGTTGATTATTGCATTATTAATATAATATTAAGATAAATTCCATAAGATAGTGAATTTTGCCATTATATTACTAGATTCTACTTTCTCTTTTTTATTCTTATAAGAACACAAGAAAATAGATTAATTTTAGTTAAATAATAAGAAAGTTTTATAATTAACATAATTAATAAATTATTTAAGTTTTATATTACTATTGAGATATGAAGATGCTTAGGAAAGGTGGACGTGAGATGGCTGACAAACCTCTTTAATAAGATCTGGCTAACTAAAAA
Source organism: Agave tequilana (assembly GCA_038442645.1). NCBI lineage: Eukaryota > Viridiplantae > Streptophyta > Magnoliopsida > Asparagales > Asparagaceae > Agave > Agave tequilana. The sequence continues at coordinate 116,416 of JAVJIF010012368.1, forward strand.
GATGCCAAATGAGTGGAGGAAGAGTACCTTAGTACCTCTCTATAAGAACGAGGGTGATATCCAGAGTTGTTCAAACTATCGTGGAATAAAACTCATGTGTCACACCATGAATGTGACGCCCCGATCCCGCGGGTACGGAGACGTCACTGCGACGTATATACGCAGGTCAGAAATACCCTCACGTATATATGCTAAGCATCAGTACAGGTAAGAATCAGAGTGCGGAAGCACATTAGTAATATACATTCCAACAGAAAAGTATAAGTACATGGTTATCACAGAGAGTGATACAATATTACAGGAATATTACATCACTAAAAAATATAAGAGTACATTATACGAAGAGATATACATAACAAAAGCTGAGAGGTGCTCACGAGCAGAAAGAGGGGCCTCGAGAGCCAATCAGGAGGAGAGCTGGGAGGAAGAGCTACGGCGATGTCCAAGCTTCTACTGCGCTCTGATTGCTACTGAAGGATCCGCTGTGCACTCTGATCAGCTACAGCAAGCCACCAAGGTCCAGACTCTAGGATCTGGACATGAGGATCCAGAGTTGCCAGATGCAACCCGGCGAGTACATATGATAAAGCCATGTGGCGTGCATATCAGGCACACGTGTACAGGAAAGGTATATCGTGAATATAAGCACATATGAATATGAAATGAGACAGTAAGTAAAAAAACTAAAGAAAAACCAGTTATACAAGCCCACATTACCGATCTGTGAGATTAGTACATTGAAGGAATAATATAAATAAGGAAACCCTCATATATATACCCTACACCTCACGTCACTATAATCTGAGTTTATATAACCTGAAGTTGCCTTCATAATAATAGAGTAATGAAACAGTATGGAAACCCAAAATAAGCAATCAAGTAATTCAACAAAGTAACACAGGTATTATGTGTAAGTGGTGGGCAGGATAATATATTGTATCACAGGTCTCCCAAGTATAGATCAAGTGTATAGCTAGTCAGATATCAGGAGCATGCTATTATTAAGTTATTAAGACTCATCTGATTTGTATACATCAGTATGTGTCTCATTCCACATACCTCAACATACAGACCGGAGAGTAAGTTATTAGAAACTGATGGAGATCGACGAATCATGCTTAGAATAGGTCCCGTACATGCCCGGGACAACGGTCAAGAAGTATCCGGTACTGAGTCGGAACGTACCGCTAGGTACCGGGACTTATTGTATGCCCGAACAGGAATAGGATGTCACCGCTCTCACAGGAATAGGCCCAGGGGCTTATGGCACAACCGGCAGGTAGGGGAGTAAGGGTGTCAGTATACCGCACGGAAACACCTGGTGGCCTCCAAGTCGAATCCAAGTGTGTGGCCGCGCGACACTTTAAGACCATCATAAACATTGGGACTATATCGGCACTCATCAGTTTCCCCCATCCCGGTGTAAGTTGTTCAATTATTACAGATTGTCCAGTGATAATGTCCACAGGGTATTCACAGTAATCCTATATTCATGGTTATCCAATTACGGGGATCAATAGGAGTATAGTATCAAGAGTCCCCTTTTTCAGGGGTTCAAGTATACAGGAGTTAAGGAGAACAGGAGTTCAGGAGTACCAAGTATCTGGTAACAATATAATAATCATGCAGTCCCCGTAAATTGATAATCATGAATATGCAATGTAATATAAGTGTCAGGTGCAATATTATCCGGTCAGGTGTCACAATATCATGTCAAATGTGTCAGTACCAGGTGATCGCATATGTCAAGTATCAAGTGATAGTATGTCAATTGTCAGGTGTCATATATAAGGTGTCAGGTATCAGGTGTCAAGTGATAACATGTCAAGTACCGGTATCAGATATCAAGTGTTAGGTATCATGTGTCAAGTAATAACATGTCAAGTACCGGTGTCAGATATCAAGTGTCAGGTATCAAGTGTCAAGTAATAACATGTCGGTATCGGGTGAGTTACAATATCATATGTCAGGTAATCATCCGGTCATATAACATGATACAGGAGAAAATATAGTTAAATATTTCAAACTCTTCACAACCATATCCTTAACAACAATAAATTAATCTTTTAATTAGCTATGCGAAGCTGAGCGAAGCGGGAGCGTATCTAGGCATATCCATGCAAGTATAATACCAGCTAAATAAATTATAATAACGGCCAACAGGTATTCATATAACATGTTAATTTTAGAAAATCACTCGCATATCATATATCAACTCTCATAACGATGTATCAGGTACTAAAAGGTAGAGTAGCAATTGTTAGGCATGTAACGGTAGTAACAAGACATCCACATATCAATATATCATGCAATAAATGCTAGAGTAGCAGTTACTAAAACATGTGTTGGTGATATCTAAGCACTTAAATTTATATTGAGCCCTAAAACAGAATTAGCAAGGCATGAAGCAAGACAAGGAAAGTACTCGCCTAAAATCACCGGAAAATGTCGTAAAATCCCGGTACACTATAAATACGTAAACGCTACTAATCCATATAAAATATATATAATTAATATATATTTATACATACATATATATATATATTAGAGAGAGTGATAGAGGAGAGAGAGAGAGAGAAGAATTAGTTAGAGAGAGAAGGAGGCTAAAAGAGAGAGAGAGAGAGAGAAAGTTGTGTGAGAGAGAGAGAGTTGGCTGAAAATAGAAGGGGGAATTAGGAAATGAGGAGAAGGGAAAAGTGGAAAGAAGAGAAAAAGGAAAGAAATAAAAGAAAGAAAGAAAGAAAGAAAGAAGGAAGGAGAGGGAGTGGGGAGGTGGCCGGGGCCTGGGGGGCGACAGAGCCGCCGGAGGTGGGGGGTCGCCCGGCCTAGACCCGGGGAGGAGGAAGGGGTGGTGTGGTGTTTGGGTGTAATGGTGTTGTTGATGTTGTTGTAGTTGAAGGTGATGGTGGTGGTGGTGGTGGTGGTGGTGGTGGTTGATGGTGGTGGTGGTGGGAAGTTGGAGGAGGAGGAGGAGATGGTGGTGGGGTGATGAGAGTGGAGAAATTGAGAGTTTTGATGGTGAATTTTGAAGAAGACGACGGAGGTGGAGTGATGGGTTTATGGAGAAATTGGAGAAGATGGAGTGGGGTTTGAAGAGGAGGAAAGTGGGGAAGTGAAGTGGGGAGGTTGGGGAGGGGCGACGTCGGCCAGGGGGCGGCGGTGCTGGCGGCGATGAAGGTGGTCGACGGTCAAGGAGGAGAGAGAGGGTGTTGGTGGGAGAAATGAAGAAGGAGATGGAGAAAAATGGGAAGAAGGAAGAAGAAAGGAAAAATAAATAGAAAGAGAGGGAGAGGAAGAGTATGGGAGGAGGTGTGGGGGTGGAGAGGGGCTGCTATTGCAGCTGCTGCTGCTGGTTGCAGGACAAGGTCGGCATGGGGAGCAGGTAAGGGGAGAAAGAAAGAGAAAAGGAAAAGAAAGAAAAGAAAAGAAGGGAAAAGGAAAAAATAAAAAAATAAAAAAAATAAGAAAATTTAGTGGATAAATATATTATTAAATAATTAAATTAATAGGATAACCTGAGAGTATTAAGAAGAAGAGTAAAGAAGGAAAAGGTAAGAAAGGAAAAGAAAGGAAATTAATATTATTATTTAAATAGGGTAAAATTTGACTGTTTCAGAAACGCTCTGAAAAATTCTCAAAATATAAAATATTATTTTAAGATGCTTGGCGAAATTGGATTCGAGAAATTCAATTTGGTTTTCAAATTAAAAATCCTGGAATCTCCCGCGATACCGGTCGACACCAAAATCGGTCAAATTTTGATAAATTCAGAAATATCCCAAAAACGTATTTAGATAGAAAATGAGATTCTAAGAAGTAATATGAAAGCCGTTCTAAAAATTCAACTCCGTTTGAAAACTAAAAATCCGAGAATCGATCAGCGATGCCAATCAACACCGGTTTTGAAGATTTTGCAGAATAATTCTGAAAAATTTCAAAAAATCATGAAAAATCAAAAATATTGGAAAATAATATTTGAAACTGAAATCGATCAAATCAGACTACTAAAAAGGTCAAATCAGGTAGTACGCTGGTATCGGGTTCCCGGTCCAGGTCAGGGCTGACTTTAAAACTGAGAATCCAGATCCGATACCAAATAACATAAGCAATCACAACCCGAAAACAAATACTGGAAGAAAATTGAAATAATATGGTCAAAAAATTAGGACACGTATCTCGGTACGTATTCCGGGAACGGGGTGCTACAATGAAGCTTTGGGAAGAGGTAATTGAATACATGTTAAGGCAGAATGTTACAATATCAGAGAACCAGTTTGGGTTCATGCCGGGACAATCGACGACAGAGGCTATTCATTTTCTTCGTCAACTTATAGAGCGATTTCGTGAGAGGAAGAGAAATTTGTATATGGTTTTTATTGATTTAGAAAAAGCTTATGATGAGGTGCCAAGAGAGGTATTATGGAAGACATTGATGAAAAAGGGGTTCCCCATCAAATATATTGACATAATCAAGGATATGTGCGATGGAGTAGTGGCAAATATCAGAACTTGTGGAGGCATAATAAGTAATTTTTCTATCACAATTGGATTGCATCAAGGATCTGCATTGAGCCCATTCTTATTTACCATAGTGATGAATGAGCTTACTAGAGTTATTCAGGATGATATACAGTGGTGTATGCTATTTGCTGATGATATTATCCTAGTCGATGAGACGAGAGCTGGGGTAAATGCCAAATTTGAGTTATAGAGGCAAACTCTAGAATCTCGAGATTTTAGATTAAGTAGGGCCAAAACAGAGTATATGGAGTGTAAATTCAGTAAACAGGAAATCTGAGATTATAGTATTTTGAGATTAGATGGACAAGAAATACCGATGAGCAGTCATTTTAAGTACTTGGGTTCTATTATCCAAAAGGATGGGGAGATCGATAGTGATGTCAACCATTGGATCCAAGCCGGCTGGTTGAAATAGAGGAGTGCAACAGGAGTTTTATGTAATCGTAACATTCCGTTATGGCTTCGGACTGCTATTAGGTCAGCTTTGTTATATGGCACAGAATGTTAGGCCATAAAGAGATATCATGCTCAAAAGATGAGTGTAGCAGAGATGTGCATGCTTCGTTAGATGTGTGATAACACGCAAAGAGATAAGGTGAGAAATGAGGATATTCGTACAAAGATAGGTGTAACCTCTATGGAGGAGAAGATGAGAGAAAACCACTTACGATGGTTTGGTCATGTGCGACGTAGACCTACAGATGCGCCAGTCAGGAGAGTAGAGCGTATGAATTTAGGGCAAGTTAAAAGAGCACATGGGAGACCGAAGAAAACATGGATGGAGGTAATACAATAAGATATAGAGGCTAAAGGTCTTAGTGAAGGCATATTGCTTGATAGGAATGAGTGGAGAAAGCTGATTTATGTACCCGATCCGGTGTAATTCTCTTTTGGTTCATGTAGCCTACCCCCAAATACTTAGGACAAATGGCTTAGTTGTTGTTGTATACAAATATTAATCCTTTTGCTTATTGTTTATTTAATTTTCACTTGATTAAGTAAAAAAAAACATATATTAGTACTAAAGTGTTTACTTATTATGTTAATATGTGATTCTGATAATAGCCCGAGCCAGACCCGTTCCCACCCCTAATCTCAGTGTTGCCAAACTATTATTTAAGCAAGATCATGATTCCCATCCTGCTTTCGTGTAATGTTGCAAGCTAATCTAGACTGTAATTGTTAGAATCCACACATGTTATTTTGTGATCAGAGTGATGCCACTTGAATTTTAAGTATTGCCTGAGTCCAAACATTTCATGTCACAATCTTAATGTTGCAAAACCCCAAGACTGTCCTTACAATATAAAATTAGGTTGCAACTTGACCTGAGCAGATTACTTGGCTCGAACCTGATATGTAATTTGTGGGTTTCAGTCAACATATATGTGTTTGGATTATAAATGGGTTGACCTGTCTAACCCGTTTATTTAACTAGTCGGGTGTAGGTTTGAAACTTGACCCGTTTAACCTGCTTGTGACTGGTTTACTTGAGACACACACACACACACGCACGCACGCACGCGCGCGCACACACACACACATATAAACTTAAAATCCTATCCCAATAGAAACTAAAAGTTAAAACTTATGGATATCATGATCTTACTTAATATTATGGATTAATTTCATGTGTTTTATTGATAAAATTAAAATTTGTTTGTAAAGTTTGATTCAATGGTATTTTTTGCCTTCTCATGTGGTTCATAATTTTGATTTGATTTATTTAATTGCATTTGAAATTTAACAAACAAGTTCAACATGTCGAATCAGAATGACCTATTTAACTTAGGTTGTGTATGGATTTGCAACATTGGCCCATTTATTAAACATATCAACTACAATCAAATCGACGCGATTATAACCTGACCCTTAACCTAATGGCGACCCTTCATGTACAATAATAACATGCTTTGTGAGTCAAGAAGGGCAATTTTTCAAAAGCAAATAAAAAATCTAATTTTAATAAATAATTTTAAAAATTGACCCATCCAAAAGTATTTCCAAAAATCGATATCTGATACGCCATGTAACGGTCCCAGGTTTAATTACCTCAAAATCCATAATCATCAATCTTATCGCTCGTTAATCAGAATATACTAAAAAAATTTCGGCTAACATCAGCGTACTTATAAATTTTAAAATTTCATCATATAATTCATCTTAAAATAAATCAAATAACATATACATTAGAATTTCTCCCCTTGATATATATGTTCTAACCCAAACTATTTATCAGTTCAACTTAATATACAAACTGCACATCGACATATTTAATTCCCATTTATCAAAATGTAACATTATCTACTGCCACTAGCACTAACTCACAATTACTAATAAAATCAGAGTTTATAAAAAGGGAATCACATTCTACCATAAAATACATGCAATGTCTCAGGAGGACATCCTTTCAGCTCTAAGCCGAACTTTCACCTTGCCGGGACCTGAAAATATCAATCTGTGGTGGGTGAGCTCAACAGCTCAGTGAGTGAAATCAGTCAAAATAGAGTTTGTATTATACTACCATTGTACTTCAAGTATTATGCAGTTGAGCAATGTCAAAAATCAGTTTCAATACTTTCTACTTATGGTTGATACTGCAACTTATGAATCATAGATTCTTTCTATTATCTGATACTTTCTATATGTATTCTTCTGGGTACACGTGACCAATATTTCATTAACATACAATATCAATGATTTTGCAATACTTGACCTACTCGTTAGTCTCTTATAATCACCTCTCTTGTTTCCAGTTTGTAACATGTTCGTATTTCATATATAGTCATGGTCACAACACAACTCTTAGAGAGCCTAATCACAGCACAACTCTTGGAGAGCCTAATGTTACTCACTAGATTAGTTACAGTTCAATATTGTACCTACCCCAATATACATATGACATCACACACTACTCATGATAGTATCCAATTATAACTGTGTGTTCATACATAAAGAAATACGAGACACTCATATTCATATACTGAATGTTACAACAATCTATTTACCCGATGTTATAGACAATTATATGCATACACTAGGTGCCATACATATTAACATCCTTATTTCAGATATCATAAACAATCATACCATATACCGGATATCATAAACAATCATATGCATATACTAGGTGCCATACCTATTAACATATATAATTCGAATATCATAGACAATCATATCTATATACCGGATATCATAAACATATATTCAAGCATACTTTAATAAATAATATCAATACTCCCCTTCGATCACCTCCGGTTCAACCCGATCCCTTCCTCTGAAACAATAAATAACAACAATACTCCCCTTCGGTCACCTCCGGTTAAACTCGTCCCTTCCTCTAATACAATAAATAACAGCAATACTCCCCTTCGATCACCTCCGGTTAAACCCGGTACCTCCAATACAATACATGACATCATATACATACTTATGCACATTTCTTATCACAAAGGCATTCACATACATACCGATGTGTCACATGGTCAAGTTCATGCGATTTCATTTCTTAATTCGTTAGTTTCAAAGAATTCTTATCATATTTAAGAGGTACCAAACACACACATAATGCATTCAACTTAATGGTCCCCAATATCGTACCGATTAAGTTCTGATTCGTAGTATCAGTTTTCGCTTTTCCTAATTATAATACTTGTTCACCTTTTATCAGTTAATTAACATCCGGGATTCATCATCAATTGCCTCTTTTATCCTCAGGTAGACTGCCTATTGGTTATAACTTGATTTAATTCAGAATTTTCTCATCACTTCTGATACAAGTGATAGTTACACGACAATTCTGATATCACATGAATTATTAACGCTTTCGATATTATAATTATTTTTTATTTCAATCAAAACTGATTATAGTACTTTTATTTGGTACGGCCCAAGGTTAACCCCAAATTTCACCATTGCTTGTTATATAGTTAATGATTCACAGTTTTCCTTATTTCTGGTAATTACTGGCCAAATCATCCTCTGCATTCACATGTGAATTCAACCGCACAACATATGCATACATACTTATACACATATCACTTACTAACACTAGAATCTAATCACATTGACACGACGCTCAATCTTTCGTCCGTATCACAAACTTTCAATTATCAAGGTAATTATCTAACTCTTATCAGTTAGATATAATCGGTATCACTATAAAGATGTGACTTCCAAGCCTAATAGAGCATTCCGATGTTCTGCTAAATTAATTACAAGGATACCCGAAAGTCTCCGGTGTATAAAGTAGGCATATCAAAATACTAGTTCAATGCTATCAGCATTTATTTTGTTGATATCGAATTATCCATCATAATCGATATACTTAATGTTAAGTTGTCAGATTTACTCAATACTGACTCAACTGGTTTTCACCAGTTTAATTACTCACTTGATACTTATACACCATCATCGGTCACCCATTATCTGATAATCATCAGAGTTGATCTTATTCAGTAGTTTTTCATTAATAATTATTAATCGCTAAAAAGTACAATATCTACTTACGAGTTCTAATTCAAAGGTTTTATTTTTTCGCTTCTCATCAGATTCGATGAATCTTAGTTATTTATCCATCCAATTACCTTCGATTGCTACCGATTAATAACTTAATCAATATATATAAATATGTAGGCCATCAGCTGACCTTTGATCCTCAAGTGTGCAAGTTGATATACAAAATCACGTTATGAGCATATATATATATATATATATATATATATATATATATATATATATATATATATATATATATATATATATATATATATATATATATATATATATCACGAAACACAACAATTTTGAAAACATTATTCGCAAGATCAATACTCAATATACTATATAATATTGAGTATCCCGTGTACATACCTTAACAATAAGTTTTTAATATTCAATTTATTTATCAAGCATGTCTGGTAGTGCTAGGCATTCAGTTGCTCTAATTCAGTTCATTATTAATTACATTGATCAGTTCTATCATCATCAGTTCACGTTCATAGTTGCTAATTAACCAAATGTCCCGATCCCATCCGAGTTATCAATTTTAATAAAACCTTCAATAATTTAACCAGTACGCTATTTCTATCATACTGCATCAATTATGTGCATCTCATTTAACAGAGTTTTCTATATCACAGTTATGATAAGTTGCTCGAAGATAAAACCCCAAATTTCATTTGTTCAATTATAATATCAACCTCAGATTCTGCTTATACCAGCATTAGTATAACTGATTCTATAATTATCCAATTATAATTGATGTGTCTCAAGTAATCTTTTGTCTTTAATGATTTCTAATTATCTCTTATAAATTATAACATCCATAATCTGTAATAGATTTTCCGTTGTCACTGTTTAGTCTACTCACCGGGTACACCAGTGTTAACCAACCACCATCCGAATATTATTATCCTTGACTACAGATTTCATAATAGCTTGTATATCACTTGTATATAATATAAATTTTCACTTCACTAGCATCATTATTATCTTACTAGTTAATACGCATGTAATCACAGCGTTTAATGGAATCGGAGGTAGACTTTACCCACTTAACGATTTTTAGGTTAAGTAACATCAATATTCGTCACAGACAGGTAGATGGTATTAACCGAAAATCTATACTTAACCATTTTTATCAAAACCCAATACTTAATTATTCGGTTCTTAATTCTAGTAAATATTCGCAACATATACATGATGCTCAGAGTTCCACAAACACATAACTTATGTGGCATTTGTCTATGTTCAACCATATTACTGCACTTACAGGCTCTTAATGGTCATGTCAACGAACTTTAACTAGCAATTCTCAATTTGGTATCATACCCGTATTATGTTCACGCACATATATGTATAACACGCCCGCAATTCATTATTCGGGATGTCTTATTGGATTTCGGTTCTATAACACCAATTCACTTTTACAATAACTGTCACAATCATCTTTTTAATGATGTAATCTCTTAGTTCCAATGAATCAATATTATCAATAATTTCCCAATAACAATTATTTCTAAATTGGGGAAAAACAGACTTGAGTTAGGGCTTCCACTCACCGGCATCCGAGAAATTTTGAGCACCTAATACCATATACTGATACACAAAATGTGTAGCTCTCATTTTCACGATCACAACGGCTCAAGAATCATCCGAATCCGACTTCAGATGGCCAAGATATCATTCGAAAACCAAAACTAATATAAAAGGTTAGATACGTAATAACTGAAATTTTTCAGGGGGCTGTTTGTAATTTTTTAGGGCCCCAAAATAATTTATAATCTCACAGGGGCTAAAATGAAATTTTTATGTTATCAGGTTGGGTTCTTAACGGGTCAGGTCGGGTTTATTTTGAAACCCGAACCCAAACCCAACCCACACTTCTTGTCCTTCCTCTGCTCTGTGAAACAGCAGCAACAAGCGTTGCTGCTGCCGCTCCCCACACCGCTGCGGCCGGCGGCCCCCAGCGCCGGCGCCTCCCCGGCTCCTCGTCGCCGGCTGGGTCCTGAAGAGGGAGAGAACAAGAGAGTAGAGAGGGGGAGAAATAGGAGAGAAAGAGAGAACAGGGGAGCTGGTGCTCCCCTCCCCTGCCGGCCCCACGCCGGCTGGCCTCCGCACCGCCACCGGCCACACTACCAGAGAGTGAGAGAGAGGGAGATGAGAGTGAGAGAGAGAGATTTTTTATTTCTCTCTCCCCCACCTACTCCCCCTACTCCCTATACTTCCCATACCTCCCATACTTCTCATACTTATTATTTTATTTTATTTTTCTTTTTCTTTTCTTTTTCTTTCATTTTTCATTTCTCCAATCCCTTAATAAAATAAAAAATTAGGATTAAATATCAATACCCGGTATTCATAATACAAGTATTTCATGCAGTATATACACCCGTGTATTTTCATATATTTTTCTGTATTCCTCTATTCATAATAAATTTATAATTAATATCAAAAGAATATCCGGTAATATACCGATTACCGATCTTCTTATCAGTATAATCCGAAAGAATAGGAATATACCGAATAAACCAGATTTATAATATTCAAGTGTTACACCACTTATATTAATGTACAAACATACATGGTATCAATGTTTCCTCATATCAATTAACCTGATACGATTTATAAAATTTAAATCCATTCCGAATTTTCGTTAAATAATTACTGAGAATTATTTAACACAGGAACAATTAGTTTAATAATCATAAGAATTCATGAAAAACATTTTTAATCCAATGAAAATATTCTAGCCTAGAGTTTACCAATCCGGGTGTTACACGCCACATCACCGACAGGGCGTTTCGCCATGCCAGCATAGCGCTCGTGTTGGCAGAGGTGATTTTTTTTCCGTCCGGGTTGATATGATTTTATTAAAATTTATGATGCAGGTTGATGAATATATCTATACGGGGACCCTGGGAGATGAGGCTTTGATGGCTGAAACTCGGAGGGCCTTGATACTCCAGAGGATGACCACTTTCATTAGAGAGATGGTTGGGAGGAGCCGATTTGCACACCCGTCTGGTCCGATAAGCCAGACGATCATTTATACCCGACGTGAACGACATCCACCGAATACAGAATTCGAGTCAGTACAGGATGACCCGAGACCTTCTCATCCCATTAATGAATGACGCACACGACGTCGAGATGATGATGAGAACCTTAGATATGACAAGCCTGGACTGTCTCAATGGCGTCAAGGAGCTGAGGAAGAGGCTAGACCATCCGAACAACACACACAAATAGAGTCTCAGACTTCCCCTGCACGTGGGCGAGGCCGAAGCCGAGGGCATTGTAGAATTTCACATGCATTATCGTGTTTGCTATTAGAGATTTTGAAACTCGTATTATTTTGAGATATTTTGATATGATATGTATTATTTTGAGATATTTTGATATGAATTGTGATATTTTGATATGATATGAATTTTGAAATGAATTATGATATTTTGATATGATATGAATTTTGAAATGAATTGTGATTTGTGATGCAATTGATGATATTGTGATTGTTGTGATGTTGTGATATTTGTGAACGAGTAGTGATAATGTGATATTGTGAGATTTGTGATATTTATTGAAATTTTTGTGATATTGTGAAATTTGTACGAGTTGTGATATTTGTGATATAGAATTTTTTTTGTATCGTGCGTATGAGTTGGGAAATTTTTTTTGGCCAATTGCTTTTAAACCGGGATTGGCAACCCTGGATAAAGTACACTTAGGCAAAATAACCAAGTTTTGCTTTCTCCTTGTTTGCCAACACCAAACAAAGCAAAAAGAAAAAAAGAAAGTCTTTGTCCAGGGTTGGCAAACCTTAACAAATCCCAAAACAAAAGAAAATTTCTTCGTCCGGGATTGGTAATCCCGGACAAAGAACTATATAGAAAAATCAAGTTCCGTCTGGGGTTGTCACTCCGGATGAAGAAAAATCGCCTCAGTCAGCGCGGGCGCCACGCTTGCGGGGTGAAACGCCCATCCTCCGAGGTGGCTTGTCAGAGGTTGGTTTTTGAAAATACTTTTGAGAGGGGCCGATCTTTAGAATTATTTTTAAAATTGGACTTTTTTTTGAAAATTACCCTAGCAAGAGTAGAATTTTTTGTCAATTAAAGAAATATAGTAGGTCAGAGAAGTGAAAGAGAGAGGTTTTAATTAGAAGAATTAGAGATGAACATGTCAGTGATGTCACTGTTCTTTGGTCCCCCCGGCGCTTTAGTCCCCCAACTTGGATCCAGCTCTGCCTCGTTACCAAATGGGCCCCACCACAGATTTGGGAAAAATTGCATGAAAGGAACCAAATTAATTTCACACCCACTCTTTCTCACCAACTGACGGCTGGGACCCATTGAATCGGGAAAGTGCTAGCAGCAGAGGTCAACATGTACATATGCCACTCAACATTTATTGTGTTGCTCCTTTTATGCTACCGACACCCTTTATCGGTGATGAGCCGCATTTGTCCGCTAGGTCGATACGGACCCAGTCTAAATTGTCGGGATCGGGTCCGGCAATGAAGTTAAGTTTTCTAACAAGACCAAACATTATCACTTGTAAAATAACACTATTATCATTCCACTAGATTACTAAGACTAATAATGCATCAAGAATTGTAACGCCCGATCCTGCAGGTATGGAGACGCTACTGCGACGTACATACGCAAAGCGAAAATACTCTCACATATGTATGCTAAGTACCAGTACAGGAAAGAATCAGAGTGCGAAAGCACAATGGTACATTCCAATAAAATAGTATAAGTACACTGTTATCACAAGGCGTGATCCAATATTACATGAATATTACATCACCAGAAAATACAAAAATATGATTTAGAATGAGATTTTCAAGGTGAAAATAGTACAATTGATGCTCTCGAGTAGCAAGAGGAATCTGGAGAACCGATCAAGTGGGGCGGCTGGAAGGAAAGAGGTTCTGGATGGTCAACCACTAATCCACTCTTTCGCTGCGCCACTCTAATCTCCACGGAGGTCCACCACGGTCCAAATTCCAAAATCTGAATATGCAGGTCCAGGATTGTCAGAAAATAACCCAACGAGTACGTAAAATGAAGCCGAGTGGCGTGCTCAGGCAAGTATACATGTACAGGATTATAATGACGTGGTTCAGGCAAGCAAGGACAAACAATGACCAGTAAGCTTAAATAGAAATCAGAGAATCAGTAGAAAATGCAGAATCAAGTAAGCACATGTGTGATGATAAATCTGAATAAAGAAAGCATGTATCGAAAGTCGTATCTTGAGCATAGGCATACACAAGTGTGCAATGAGACATCAAGTAACGTGTCAAATACAAGTATGGGCAAAACTAGTTATACAAGCTCAGATTGTGGATTCATGAGGTTTGATACGTCGAGGGATAATCCAAACAAGAAACCCTCTCTCTCTCTCTCACACACACACATATACATACACACACACACACACCATGTACCATGTCATCATAAGCATAGCTTATACAACCCGAGTTGCCTTCACAATAATAGAACAATAAAATGGTATGAAAACCCGGAAATAAGCAAGTCAGGTGATTCAACACAGCAACACAAATATCATACACAAGTGGCGAGATGGATAACTTAATTATACAATAATAACAATCGGTATTGCCTATTATTCTAGCCACTTCCTTCTAGTGTCCCATATCACTAGTGTTCACACTGGAATTCGTAATCCAGTAGAACATATCTGAACTTTGATACACATGTACTATTATCCGAACGAGAAAATGACTCAATAACACCCGCTCCTGAGATTATTATTGTTTGATAATTAAGTTATATCTGGTGTAGAGTAATGTATTATGTCACAGGTCACATAAGTAGAGATCAAGCATATCAATAGTCAGGTGTCAGTAGCATGTTGTTATTATTATATACTATTAAGACTCGTTCGATCCATTTGTCTAGGTATGTGTCATGGTGTCCCAGTCACATACATCCACATACGAGTAAGAAGAAATTTATTATTAGAAATTGATGGGGGATCAATGAACCATGTTTATATTGGGCTCCGTGCATACCTGGGACGACGGCCTCAGGAGCATCCGTTACTAGAGTCCGAAACCGACCGCTAAGTCGTAAGGGTCTTATTTGTATGCCCTGGAATATGAATGGATTCAAGAGCAAGGGTGCTAGTATACCCCACCGAAACACATGGTGACCCTCAGGTAGAATTGAAGTTTCAGTTGCACAACATTTGGCCATTATAAACATGTACACATATTGATTCCATCAGTTTCCCTCATATCGGTGTGAGTTGTCCATTTATTACAGTTTATATTCATGATGATCGGTTTACAGAGATTAACATGAATATAATAACAGGAGGAGCAAGATTTAGGAGTATAATCTCAAGAGTGTACATGATATCAGTGTTAAGTGCCCATAAAAGGTGACAACCATGAGTCAGGTAATTAACATGTCAGGTGTCAGATAATGTAAAACAACATAAACAGTATAAGTGAACACAGGGTCATGATATAAATCAGGAAACGAATCATACAAGTTAGAATATGAAAACAGTCTAACAGGATATTTCAAACTCTTCACAACCATAATCATAATAAAAAATATTAAGCTATTAATCAAGCAAGCAAACGGGTTGAGATTGGATTAGATAGGCAAGTAGGTAAACAGGTAAGCAAATAAATGAAGCCTTGGACAAACTGATAAGCAGAACTGGACAGAACTGGATAGACAATCGACAATCTGAGTTACAGAGTTGATTATATAAGAGGTCAAGAGAGCAAGCAGGCAAGCAAACAAGATCGGACGACAAGACTGGACAAACAAGCTGTTAAGCAAGCAAGCGAGCGATCAAGCAGAAAACAAAGTTAGGCTTAACCGTATAGACAAGCAAAGCTGGATAGACAAGTAGAGTCGGGTAGGTTGAATAGAAAAATACGCAAGCAAGCGGAGCTAAGCAGGGTGGAGCATAGCTAGACTGTGTTAGCAGTGTATAAACTAGATACACGGCGGAGCTAGACTCATGGCGAAGTTAGCATGCAGATTTAGGCTAAACCCGCACGGTCTGGCTAACGCTCGCAGCGAGGCGACGCATGAACATCTAGCTAACGCTCACGATGAAGTTAAACACCTGCGGCAAAGCCAGCGCAATGAATGTTGGGTCTTCGCGTTCAGCGAAGTTACGCTCGCGATGCAACTAGACACATGTGACAAAGCCACGCTCGTGACAGAGCTACTTGATAAAGCGTAGAGCGCTAAGCTCGCCTGCTAATGAAGCTGGTAGAGAACCCAAAGGTTAGTCCAAACACTGAGTCCGAAGTAGGGGTCAAACTAGCGAGCAGTGATAGACGCTAATGCACACGCAATGGAGCCGATGCACGTGATGAAGCAGTGTATGTACACTCTGCTAGCGCCATGACGTAGCTACGCTCGGGTGAGTTTTATGGTAAAGCGCTGAGCGCTGAGCGCTAAGCTCGCCTACCAGGCGAAGAAAAAAGAACCACAGAGCAGTTAAGCCTGAAGGCTAAGCTCGAGATTGAAATCAAGCTAGCAAGCAACGAAAGTCATTGATGCGCACGAAAAAGCTATATCCATGTGACAAGACGAGTGTCCAACTACTACGTCTATCGTACACGACAGAGTTATGCTCGGGCGAGTCTAGCAGTAAAGCGCTGAGCGCTAAGCTCGCCTACCGGCGAGCTATATGAAAACCTGGAGAGTTATGCCTGAAAGCTGAAGAGAGTCCTCCCGAATGCTAAGTGAGTACTTGCAGAAGATGTTAGTACCAACATCACATATAAATAGAAATAATAAATAGAGAACTGTAGATTGGTCAATCTCGTAGCAAGGCAACCAAAAAACCCAAAGGTATAAGGCCGAAACCTATTGGATTGCTCAGCCCGAGGGCTGAGTAGGCGAAATCACTCCGCAAAGCTACCACTAAACCCTGAGGGTTCAAGGCCAAGACCTATTGGATTGCCCGCAGAGCGGTCTCTCGCGGTGTGCTACCCTACTGGGTAGGTTCGCCCGAAAACTTTACCTGCAACCTGCACCACCATTAGTACAATCAACATGCATATATACAAGAATCATCTATACTATTTCTACTATCAGTCCACAGATGCAAATACCCGCCCGCAAAGATACATGCATCGTCTACAACCAATCGCCCACACAGATACAACGCATACTACTCAATACAACATCGCTCATCAATATACAAACACCCACAGTACAATTACATGAATCACACACAATAATGGTACATGCCCAACATGAAAGTAAAGTGTTCAGAAAACCCAGGAATACTCGCAACATATAAAATTGATACTCGCTTTTAAGATACCCAGGATGCGATGGAGGATTTCGAGGAAACGCCCGGGGGGTAGGGCCGATGCATGATGGGGAGATTTCTCTCCTGTCTAAAAATACCGCAAGTGCACGGTCATTCGATGTAGCACTTGAGAGTCGATCCACAGGGACAGGTGGTTCTTACGGTTCAGACACTTCTAGGCGAATTGATTAAAAGTTTGTGAGTTGGAAAGTGGTTTTCTAAACTAAGCATTAATCTAAGAAAGTCAACAATTTAGGATCGAATCCCCTAAACTAGCATCAAGCGGTCAATTTTGATCTCTAAACTGGTCTTTTATTACTCACTAAATCTCCTTCTAATAGGCAAACTAAGTCTGAACACTTGATCTAAGCACAAGATATTGTCTAATTACATGATCCATCAAAGATAAATAAATTTGACAACTTAAATTAAATGCAGAAAAGAGCAGTAAAATTCTAAGCATGGACCATTAAACCCAGACACATAACCTGTCAAATACCTAGTTGTTCTAGAAATAATCTCCTGAAAATGACAGATCAATCGGTGTGTGTAAAGCCCTAGATAGGAGATCTACTTGATCCACAAGAATTTAGCCTAAGTTCATCTCTCCTATGGCTCACAAAAATTAGCTACACATTACAAAGCTGATGACAGAACAAGCAATTGAATAAACCATGATTGAATCAGATAATTAATTACTAGTAAATTAATAACTAAGTTAATTCAAATTAATTAATAATAAACAATTAATAACTAACTAAATTAATTAAAGAAAATTAGTTACCTCACCTGCTACAGTATACCACACCCAAGAAGCGTTGGGGTCCCCACGGAGGAACAGTAGCCCCGAGTACTACAGTACATCTAATGGTTTTCTTGGCCTCTTTTGCGTGCGTGGTCCCCACACTCACGTATCCATGTGCGCGGCCCTTCTCGCGGACTCCACCACGTACCCACTCACGGCTGCTTTTCTTCTCTTCATGCACTCAACCCAAAGAGATGGAAATCAATCTCATATGAAGTAGTGAATACGGGGAGATAACAATAAATGCCCACAATGATGGACAAAAGAGATGATGAATCAAAGGTACTAATAAGGATGAAATCAATCAAATTTTATGATGGAAAAGTAAAAGAGATGACCAAAATAATTTTCTAAAATAAAAACAAAAATGCAGCTTAAACCTGGCCGTCAATAGCAAAGCAAAAGTCAGTCAAAAACTAAGCTGGAGATTGGGCAAAATTTGGCCAAAAAAAGAGCCTCCTAAACCCTAACCTTTACATGGATATTTATAGCGTAGGATTTAGCTATTTAACATAAAGATCCACCACAAATACAACTTTTTCCAAAAAAAAGAGAAAAATAATTTACAAATTAAAATTCGATCATAATTTGCATTTAAGCCCCTGAACTTTTGAGAAACTGTTTCTCAGCTCCTAAAGGACTTCAACTTCTTTAATTTAGTTGTAACTTTCTTGCATGTGATCTTCAATAGCCGTAGAGCAGTCTTGACAACATAAATTCTTCCATTAACTCTTTTTGGCTTGGCTATTCTTCTAAAATGCTAAATTGCAGTCTTTTCTCCTTTCCGTAAACCTGTACTACAAAACCACTAAAACATTCGAGTAGCATTATTTATATAAAAAGATACTGATAAATAAGAGCAAAAAATTGTATAAATTCAAGCCAATCAATGCGCGAGGAGAGAGAATTAAGGAATGAGAGAGAGAATTATAGAGAGAGTTAGAGAGAACTTAGAGAGAGTTAGAGAGAGAACTAGTGAGAGGAGAGGAAATAGAGAGAATTAGAGAGAGAACTAGAGAGAGGAGAGAGAATTAGAGAGAATGAGAGATAGAGAATAATAGTGTGTGAGAGAGAAAGAGAGAAAAAGAAAGAGTTGGAACCAGACCAGAAAAGAGAGAGGAGAAGAGCAAGAGAAAGAGAGAGAAAAAAAGAGATAAAGAGAAATGAAAAGAGAGAAAGAAGAAAGAAAGAGGAGGAAGGAGAGGGGGGCCGGGGCTAGCCGACCTTGGGGGGCGCAGCCAGAGGCTGGCGGTCAGGGGGTAGCCGCCGGCGGTTGGATGGCGGCGGCGCCCTGTGTGAAGGAGGAGAGAAAGTGGGGAGGGGGAGGAGGTGGTGAGGTTGATGGAGGAGTGATGGCGATGTTGGTATTGTGGTGATGAAGATGATGAAGTAGTGGGTGGTGATGGTGGAGTAAAGTTGAGGAGGAGGTGACGATAGGGATGGCCGGTGGTGGTGGGCTTGGGGTTTATGAGAGTTGTGGTGGGTGTGGTGGTTGAATGAGGTAGTTTAAGAGGAGGAGAAGATGGAGGAGGAAGTGGGTGGCTTGGTGGTGTGGGTGGCCGGAGGAGGTGGCCAGAGGGGGCACCGATGGCCGGTTGGTCGGGGGAGAGGGTGAGAGTAGTGGTGGAGTGGGTGGTGGAGATGGATGGTAGAGTTGAATGAAGATGATGTTGATGAAGATGATGATAGAGGGGGTGATGGAGTAGTGGTGAGAGAGGGAGTTGGCCGGAGTGGGGCCGCCGTGGGTCGCTGAAATTGGGGCAGTGACGATGGGTTAGGCAAGCCGAGCTAGGGAGAGAGAGGGAGGAGTGGGAGAGAGATAGAATGATGGGGAGAGAGGGAGTCAGAAAGAGATAGAGTGAAAGAAATAGAGTGAGGGGGAGAGAAATGAGAGAGTGAGAAGGAGTGAGAGAGAGAGGGTAGATGAGATGGTGATGGGGAGTGGGGATGTTGGCAGGTGAGGTGATGGGTATGGGGGCTGTCAGCAGTACATCGGAAAGAAAAGAGGAGAAAGAAAGAGGAAGAAATCAATATAAATATATTATAATGTAAGGTAATTTTGAGTAACTCAGAAAAACCTCTAAAAATTCTCTAAAATAGAAAATATTACATTGAGGAATATTGTAAAATCGGATTTAAGAAATTCAATCCAGTTTGCAAATTAAAAATCCTGAAATCGACAGTGATACCGGTCAACACCAGTTCGATCGGATTTTAACTAATCTGGAAAAATCTTCAAAAATGTGCTAAAATAGAAAATATGATTCTGAGGAACAATGTGAAAGCATTTTCCAGAAATTCAATTTTGTTTGAAAACTAAAAATTCTGATTTTTAAGATTTTGCAAAATAATTTAGAAAAATTTCAGAAAATCATGAAAAAAATCCAAAATACTGAAAAATAATATTTGAAACTGAAATCGGTCAAATTTGACTACCAAAAATATCAAATAAAACAGTATCGCTGGGGTCGGGTCCCGGGTTGGACTTAGACTGACTCGAAATCCAAAAATCCATATCTTATACCAAATGATAATAAAAATAATAATAAAAGAAAAATAAATACGAGAAAAATAGAAAAATATGAGCAAAAAATTGGGACACGTATTTGGATACGTATTCCGAGAATGGGGTGTTACAAGAATTATTCATATGATTATTATCTATCTACATTCTTAGACATCCCATGACACACAATAGTTTAAAATCTATTGGCCTTCTAACTATAGTTCTTTTCAGTATATCTCATAACTCCAAAAACCCAACTCGAGGCTCATTTATCTATCATTCATGTTTCAATAAACTATACTTATATACTTCTAAAAGTTAGACTTAATTGCAGTTTAAAAAATTTGAGTCATTTTTTTTATTTAACTTCAAAATATGAAAGAGAAAATTAGAGATTGAGTTAACTTCATTTTGTCTATAATAATGGAACATAAAATTAATAAGGATTTTTTAGATTTATACCCCCTCAAAATTTTCTTTTTTAGAAAAAATATTCTCAAACCATTAATATTATCAATTTTAGCCTTTGGATCTTCTGGATCTTAAAAGTACCCTTTTTGAGTAAAAAAAGAATATTCTAATTTGATTCTATTGACTTGCTTAATTCTTTTAAAAAAATAACTAAATTGTTCTTATTTAAATGAGTAGACCGCTACATTTCAATTTAAACTTATAAATTCATCTTTTTTTCTATCTATTTCTCCTCCTTTACCACTTCTCCCTCTCCCCCTCCCTCTCAAATCAAATACATTGTTATTCATTCATTTATCATCAAAAATCGGCATCAAAACACTTTCACATTTTTCGTCCCAAGCTTTAAAGCGAGAATTAAGAGGAAGTTCAAGTTTAAGATATAATTGAGGAGAAGAAGAAGAATGAAGAAGGAGAGAAAAGGATAAGAATTTTGGATTTGATAGAATTTGAATTAGGTTATACAAAAATAATGAAGAAAAGGAGAGGTGAAGAAGAAAGGAAAATGGCATAACCGATAAAATCACTGTTTTCATTCAAAATCTAACTGAAGAGGTAAAATTTTAAATTCCAGAAGATTTAGAGGGTAAATTGGTAATAACCATGATTTGAGTGGTATTTTTCAAAATAAGAAAGATTTAAGTGATATATATGTCCAAAAAAATCCAATTAATAAAACATAGGTTACAAAGCTGAAGTTGATGATTTGCAAACTACAATTTAGAAATTTATAATTTTAACTTAAAATAAACTATAGATTAGAAAACTTCAAACCAAACAGGCTCTTATAGTATTAATTCTTAAAAGCAAAAAGCCTAAACTAGTTTACTAAATTTTTCAAAATTCATAAGAGTAGGTGAGCAAATCATAAAAAATTGTAATTATTTAAATATTAGCTGTAAATATCTCTACTTGGAAGAAGATATTGTTAAGAACAATATTAAGGGGGATTTCGTTTCCGCCACCTAAGTCTAACCGTAATTAGAAAAATACTCGCTCGCATAATTTTTTTTGCTTCAGCCACTTCCTTTTTAATGTAAAAATGTGTGCCTACGTGTCAAGCGCTAAAACGTTCATCAGTGGCGAAAAACAAAATGCTCCTAAGTAATCGTTTTAAAAAATGGACTGCTTTAAAATGCCATATTTCTTGAGGACCATGGCTGTGACGCAGTCCTCATAAAATGATTGTTGTATAGATGCTTGCGACTATGATCGCAGTACTCATAAAAATACCTTAATTTTGAGGACTGCGACTATGATCGCATTCCACACAAAATGGTCGCAACCCTATTTCTAAGGACTGCGATCCTCACAAATGGGCTATTTATGAAGACTGCGATTATGATCGCAGTCCTCACAAAAATGTCATGTTTCTGAGTCTTTATAGGATTGCGACCATGATCATATCTTCTTTATTAGAACTACGACCATGATCACAATATTCACAAAAATATCTTATATTTGATTCTTTATGAGGACTGCGATTATGATCATAGTCCTCACAAAATGCCCTATTTTTTAATTTTTGTGAGGACTGCGATCATGATCGCAGACTTTTAATGTCCTATTTCTGATTCAGTCTCACAGAGCACTGCGATCATAAGTCACAGTCCTTATATCAGTATTGTTATCATCAGCACATCCCTGTCACTGACATTGAATGACACCTAATGCTTTCCAGATCCAAACACAAAAAAAAACTCATCGTGAGCACAAATAAATGAGATTTGCAAAAGGTCGATTCCAAAAAAATTCCTAGGCCTCCGCCCCCAACCTTGGGAGGGGGCTCCACGTCCCCTTCCAACCCAACCGTGACCTGACCGCGCAGGTTGACTTGCGAATAACTCTGCGTCGGGATCAAGATTAAGGAGGAACAACGTCGGGGATAATGTGAAAGGGTAAAAGAGAAAATAAAAATATATAAAGAAAGTGGTCGTTGAGAGGAATCAATTTATGCTGATGTGGATAAGACTGTAGCGAGCAAAATTATGAAGCTAAGTTTTTTTTTCTAATTATGAAGTAAAGTAGATGGATGTAGCAAAATATCCCAAAATTTATTGGGTAATATATCCCGATATATTATTGGGTATCAATCCTACAAAACCCAATTTAGGGTGTGTTTGTTTCATCAAAAAATGTCGTAAGTCGTAAGTGCCACTTGCGACTTACTACTTGCGATGTTTGTTTGGACTGTAAGCGACTTACTACTTGCGATATTTGTTTGGACTGTAAATCATAAAATGCACTTGCATCACAATTACAATCCACTTGTAATACAAATAGTTAGTTTTGTGGTCATGCAAATCCCACTTACAACCAACTTACAACACAAACAGTTAATTTTGTAGTCATGCAAATTTGTTTTGCTAACAGTTAATTATAATTAGATTAATATTTTTTATTATTAGATTAATCTTTTTAGATTATGAGAATTTTTTAATATTAGATTACATATAATTATTATATTAAAGTTTTTATTAAAAATTCAATAATTTTTAATATTAGATTTTTTTTATTACTAGATTAATTTTTTTACTACTACATTAATAAAATGTATTCCACTTAATTTTAATTCTTCCTTCATTTATAGATTAGTAATATTTAATATAAATTTAATAAGTTTTTATTATTAGATAATTTTTTATTTTTAATATTCAATATATTTAATATTCAATATATTATATTTTAATAAATTTAAATTTATTTAATTATTTAATAATTTTATTTATTTAATATTTAATTATTTTTAGTTATTTAATATTTAATTTAATTATTTAATATTTAATATTTTTAGTTATAGTTATTATTCTTACTTTAATTTTATTTTTAATTATTTTAATTATTTAATTTATTAAAATCAACAAACAGTTAATTTTATGATCAACTTTTTCACTTACGATTTATACATTACGACATCTAAACACCGTAAAGTACAATACACTTTTTTATCTATAATTTTATATTATTAATCAAATACTATAAAACTTAGTTATTATAAGTCACTTGCAACTATAAAAAAAAAATTATGACTTACAACTTACGACAATTAAAGAGGCTCTCCAGTTAAAGGCCAAAGCAGTGGATTAATTATAAGAAAGAGTAAGGGTAACATGCTAGCAAACATATAGTAATAATAATGATATTAAAAATGTCACGTCTTATGCAAATACAGACAGGCCCCCTCGTTCTCCGGCAACAGCTAGATCCGACCCGCTCCGAAACGCCGGTCTCAGGCCACCGACACGCTACGCTTCACTGAGCTCACCCCTAAATGCTGCATTTCTAGGGCTAGGGTTTTTTTTCCTTTGCTTTTTGCGGAGAAAGGAGCAGGGTTTCAATGGGGGTTTTGAGAGACAAGAGTGGCTGGTGCTTCTGCTCCGGCGGCGGGAAATCGGAGAGAGTCAAAGGGAGCATCTTTTCCGGCAAGTCTCCGGCGATGGCCTCCATATCCGGCAGAGGGTCTGGATTCCTCATCCATCGGAATCTACTTCTCACTAGCCATGCGAATATTCCGTCGGTGGCGGCGGCGGAGGGGGCGGAGGTTCGAGTCCACCGCGGCCGAGTTCTTGCTCACTTAGTTCCTCACAGGTTTTGCCCCCTACTTTTTCTCTCTCATTGAGTAACCCGAAGTTCCTGCATTGACGCTAAGTTGGTTGGAATCTAGGTTTCCCCCCTTGCCAAGTTATTTTAATTCTATGGTGCATTGGACTGGAGTAATGTCAATATCTGATGCTATCATATTTTAGCTCAATTATCACCTTAGTTACTTGTGGTCCGATCATGAGACATATTGTCAAAATGATTTCTTTTGATCTTTTGGATTGAGATCTGATGGCCATATGTCTGCCTAACGAATGATTGTGTTTGTTTGCCAAGATGGAGTTACTACATTATTGGGATTGAACTTCAAGGGAGGTTTTGGTCTTCGCTTTGATACAATTTGTATTCGCAGGCAGGATTTTAATTCGTTCACCGAGAGTGTTAGATCTTGTATTGGAAAACTTTCATGTGAATTTATCTTGAACTGAAGTACTGAACTAATAAGCTTTAATTGAACAAGAGATTAATGCCGAAGAAGAAGATTATACCGCTGCTGGTTTATATAGAGATAGCATCAGTTGCAATGATTGTTTTGGATATACCGTTTTCAAGCTTTCTTTTGCAGTTTCAAGTTATATGGTCATCTTTATTGGTGAAACCTGTTATGAGACTAGGGCTGTTTTCCTTCTTTTTTCTTATTAATGGTGGACCCATTTATAGTTAAGATCACGGGGTTGAAGATATGAAAAAACCATCAGTAGGCTTCTTTCTTAGAATGGTTAGGCTTTTGATGATGTCCTACGCCAGGGAAAGTTGATTGTATCAGAAGGGCATTTCACCCTTTTCCTTCATGCATGATAGGCCACATAGCCTACTCGTGTAATTAAGGGTTTTTTGGTTTGAGGATTTTGATATCTGCACAGGTTAACCAACAACATGGCTTTATATTTTTAGAAGTTTGGTAGGATTTTGGTATCTCAGGTTTGAGGATATTGAAATCAACTAACTCAGAAGGGCACTTTTTCTCTTTTTCTTATGGATGGTAGGCTCCATGTCTATTAATAAATCTGGTCTGAGATTTTTCTCATCACTTTTAAAGATAGGGTTGAACAGACATGTTCCTTCACCCATTTCCCTAGGACGATTGAAGATTTCACCTCATCCACCACGAGATTTGATTATCTAAATCTGAATTCTGGTCAGTCTCATAACAAAGTAGTATGATTATTATGGAAAGAACCATATTATCCTGATCTACACCTTTTTGGTCACCATTAGTTACTGCATTACTGAGATTGACATGTTTTCATTCTTATAGAGCCAAGAATTTGTCAACCCCTTGAAGGCATGTTACAGGTGGTTTGGTAGCTTCATTCCAGCTCCAATATTTGATTTATGGTAAATTTTTACCTAGCATCATAAAGGAGTTGCTTTGCATGAATTCACTTACTTTTCTAGGAGCAATATGAGATTGCACTGAAGATGAATATGATATATAGATAGTATCCTCTACCACGTTTGATTTGATGCTGTGCCTTTTCAGCTTTTTATGTAAAATCCCTTTTTATCTGAATGTAGAGCAGTTCATCTCATGATGACAACTTTTTAGTGGAAGTCAAATAAATCAAACAGCTGGTTTATCTTTCCCGCTTTCATAGTGAAAAGCCTACGTAAATTAAGAAATAGGTTTTAAATATTTTTTGCAGAATTTTTTTACAATAGACCTGATTGTACCCTCAATCATCCATTTGTTCTCTTAGATTTAATACAGATGCTGGCCGTCATTCTTTGTGTTTGATCATCAATTATTTGTTACTAACAGCTTGGTATGCAAGTGATATATGGGTGGTTATGGACATTGTCTTGAGAACTAAACACGTTAATGCAATCTAAATCTGATGAAATATGTGACCTAAGGATTGTGATCACGATGCTAAAGTAATTTGACAATGTCTTGCAATGGTTGAAAAATTGATTTGATTATATGACTCAGGATACAATCTCCTACGAGAACCGTCCTCAGCGAGTTGTCACCCAAAGTTGACAAGGGCGGAATTTCTCATGAATAAGGTCTACGGGTACAAGTTTCACAGTTCAGGGTACATGTCTGAAACTGGTGCACTTGTATCTGATCAAGGTCATTTTGGAAAATCATTGACTGTTGAAGCTAGTGGGCCCTTTTGAAGCATGAAACAACATTTTCTCTCTCTATCAACACCTTCTTTTCATTACCTTTCTTAAATCATTAACTGACGATAACCAATAAACTATTTGTTAGTGCAAGAATTTTATTGTTATTCAAATTATGTATTTTTCCTTTAAAAAGTTAACTGAATTTCTGCTTTCTATCGATTTTGTGGCTATTTTTAGGAAGGAGGAGGATCTTAAATGCAATGGTACTCCTTTTGATGATCAAGTGTAGTGGTCAGTTTCCGACCCCTCGAGATCACGAAATGTGTCAATCCAATCCCTGGGCGGATACGTGACACATAGCGCTCTGCAGAACCTTTGAAGGAGAGTCCTAGTTCCATTCAAGCTTTGAGCAGGTCAAGCGGTTGGAAGATTAGAGATAGGATCGGTTGCAAGTACCCCTATCTTCAAGCCAAATCCACATTTGGACCTAATAGTTATAACTCCGAGTGGATTGATCATATTTACAATTGAACAAAGACTCCTGGATAAAGACAAACATGTGCTCTGCCAATTCAAATAAGGATATTCAGGTCCAACCGCTTCTAAGATAAAAACAGTTGAGATAGGACAAATATTCAAATACAATCGGACTCTGTAATCTTATCTAAAAAAATATCCACATGTATAAATAGTAGACCCCTTCCAACGAGAAGGGGACAATCAACAAAACCCAAAAATCCTAGCGCATGAGGTAGGGCGATCACCATTGTAATTTTTCTTGAATTATAATGGAATCCTCTTTCTCCTCCGTGATTTTTCCCTTTAGGGTTTATACGTAAATCTTTGTATTTGCGCTGGTTTGATCTCAGATTCGTTTAGC